>VZSC01011785.1:0-18660 GCA_013398225.1 Steatornis caripensis
TAGGAGCCTGGTTGACAGAGTGCCTTGGGAGGCAGTCCTGAAGGACAAAGGGCTCCAGGAAGGCTGGACACGCTTCAAGAAGGAAATCTTAAAGGTGCAGGAGCAGGCTGTCCCCATGTGCCGAAAGACCACCTGGCAGGGAAGAAGACCAGTCTGGCTGAACAGAAAGCTTTGTCTGGAACTCAGGAAAAAAATGGAGAGTTTATGACCTTTGGAAGAAGGGGCAGGCCACTCAGCAGGACTACAAAGATATTGTGAGGTTATGCGGGGAGAAAATTAGAAGGAACAAACCCCAACTACAACTTAATCTGGCTACTGCTGTAAAGCAATAACAAATGTTTCTATAAACACATTCACAACAAAAGGAGGACTGAGGAGAATCTCTATCCTTTATTGGATGTGGAAGGAAACAGTGACAAAGGATAAGGAAAAGGCTGACGTGCTTGGGGCCTTCTTTGTCTCAGCCTTTAGTAGAAGATAAGTTGTTCTCTGGGTACCCAGACCCCTGCGCTGGAAGACAGGGACAGGATGCAGAATGAAGCCCCCATAATCCAAGGGGAAATGGTTACTGATCTGCTACAACACTTAAGACACACACAAGTCTATGGGGCTGGATGGGATCCACCCAAGGGTACTGAGGAAGCTGGTGGAAGTGCTCACCAAGCCACTTTCCACCATTTCTCAGCGGTCCTGGCTAATCGGGGAGGTTCCAGTTGACTGGAGGTTAGAAAATGCGACGCCCATCCACAAGAAGGGCTGGAAAGAGGATCTGAGGAACTCAGGCCTGTCAGTCTGACCTTGGTGCCAGGGAAGATCATACAAAGATCATCTTGAGTGCCATCACGTGGCACGTACAAGACAACCAGGTAATCAGGCTCATTCAGCACAGGTTTATGAAAGGCAGGTCCTGCTTGACTAACCAGATCTCCTTCTATGACAAGATGATCTGCTTAATGGATGAGGGGAAGGCTGTGGATGTTGCCTACCAAAACTTTAGTACAGCCTTTGACATAGTTTCCCACAGCATTCTCCTGGAGAAACTGGCTGCTCATGGCTTGGATGGACATTCTCTTTGTTGGGTAAAAAAACTGTGTGGGTGGCTGGGTCCAAAGAGTTGTGATGAATGGAGTTAAATGCAGTTGGCAGCCCGTCACAAGTGGTATTCCTCAGAGCTTAGAATTGGGGCCAGTTCTCTTTAAGATCTTTATCAATGATCTGGACGAGGGGAATGAGTGAGTGCTCAGCAAGTTTGCAGATGACACTGAGTTGGGTGTGAGTGTTGATCTGCTTGAGGGTAGGAAGGGTTTGCAGAGGGATCCAGACATCCTGCATTGATGGACTAAGGCCAACTGTATGAGGTTCAAGAAGGTTAAGTGTCGGGTCGTCCACTTGGGTCACAACAACCCCATACAACGCTACAGGCTTAGGGTACTCTGGATGGAAAGCTGCCTGGCAGAAAAGGACTTGTAAGTATTGGTCGACAGCTGTCTGAACATGAACCTGCACTGTGCCCACGTGACCAAGAAGGCCAACAGTATCCTGGCTTGTTTCAGAAATAATGTGGCCAGGAGGACTAGGGAAGTGATTTTGCTCCTGTACTCGGTAGTGGTGAGGTCACATCTCAGATACTGTGTTGAGTTTTGGGCCGCTCACTACAAGAAATACATTGAGGTGCTGGAGCATGTCCAAAGAAGGGCAACGAAGCTGGTGAAGGGTCTGGAGCACAAGTCTTGTGATGAGGGGCAGAAGAAACTGGGGTTGATTAGCCTGGAGAAAAGGAGGCTGAGGGGAGGAGACCTTATCGCTCTCTACAACTACCTGAAAGGAGGCTGTAGCGAGGTGGGGGTTGGTCTCTTCTCCCAAGTAACAGCAATAGAATGAGAAGAAATAGCCTCAAGTTGTACCAGGGGAGGTTTAGATTGGATATTATGAAAAAATTCATCACCAGAAGGCTTATTAAGCACTGGAACAGGCTGCCCAGGGAAGTGGTTGAGTCACTGTCCCTGGATGTATTTAAAAGACGTGTAGATGTGGTGCTTAGGGACATGGTTTAGTGGTGGACTTGACAGTGCTAGCTTAACAGCTGGACTTAAACGTCTTTTCCAACCAAAACAATTCTATGATTCTATGATTCTAAAAACAGTGTCACCATATAGGCTTGTAGAGCCTTGTAGCTTGTAGAGTGTTCAGCATAATGGTGCTTCAGTTTTGATTGGAAACGTAGAAAGCTATTGTAATACAAATACAATATTTGTTGATTGAAATATTAGATAAATACACGATAGTTGATGAGACCATACTATTCTCTACAGGGATTTTGAATCCACTGTTCTTTTCCTTTTATAAAATCTGAGTGCTGTTTGTGACAATGAAACATTTTCATTCATTCCACAGTGAAGCAAATGCAAAATAATGACTTAATATATGATAAGAGTATGGCTAGTGAGAATAGCTCTATTTTGGTAAATAAATTACTTTGAGCTATCACATGCCCCGAAGTAAATGGACAGCTGCAACAGTTTTCCGCAAGCTATTAGTGTGCAAAGATAAAATGATGTACTTTTGCATAGACAAAAGCATGGTACAACAGCCAAAATAGCTGATTCGTTAGATTCAAGACTTCATGCAGACTGCTAGGAAAACTGTTTAACTTTACCTTTCAAAGAGAGAGATGAGAATCTGACAGAATTTAAAAGGCTATTTCTGGGCTGTCAATCAGAGCAGGACAAGAGATGAACACTATATTTGCAAGTTATCGGGAACTTGCCAAATGCANAAAACAGTGTCACCATATAGGCTTGTAGAGCCTTGTAGCTTGTAGAGTGTTCAGCATAATGGTGCTTCAGTTTTGATTGGAAACGTAGAAAGCTATTGTAATACAAATACAATATTTGTTGATTGAAATATTAGATAAATACACGATAGTTGATGAGACCATACTATTCTCTACAGGGATTTTGAATCCACTGTTCTTTTCCTTTTATAAAATCTGAGTGCTGTTTGTGACAATGAAACATTTTCATTCATTCCACAGTGAAGCAAATGCAAAATAATGACTTAATATATGATAAGAGTATGGCTAGTGAGAATAGCTCTATTTTGGTAAATAAATTACTTTGAGCTATCACATGCCCCGAAGTAAATGGACAGCTGCAACAGTTTTCCGCAAGCTATTAGTGTGCAAAGATAAAATGATGTACTTTTGCATAGACAAAAGCATGGTACAACAGCCAAAATAGCTGATTCGTTAGATTCAAGACTTCATGCAGACTGCTAGGAAAACTGTTTAACTTTACCTTTCAAAGAGAGAGATGAGAATCTGACAGAATTTAAAAGGCTATTTCTGGGCTGTCAATCAGAGCAGGACAAGAGATGAACACTATATTTGCAAGTTATCGGGAACTTGCCAAATGCAGACACAGAAATTAGACTGCTAGATTACCCTATGAAGTTTGGATTAGAGAAATAGAAGAAAAAAGAAAGAAAAGCAATTGGGAGAATAAAGACATCATTGATCAAATATCAGCTCATAACACAAAAATGGTATCTGTGGGTTTTTTTTTTCATTTATTTGCACTGATGAATCATTAAATAAACCATAATTATCCATTGAACAACAGTCTTCGAAGTATGAAAGGGAAAATCATCAACACTTGCCTTCAATAATCTAATAGGGATCTCATGTCTTGCCTCAGAAAAACTAACATAAACGATGTTGTTAGTGCTGTTCAGCCAAGACGTGTTTTTCAGCAGGGTGAGATGCAGTATAATTTTTGTTAAAAAGAAAATTATGTTATATTGCAATAACATCTTGCCTATTTGTTTTGAGAAGTGTCCTTGGAGATCAGAGGATTGAATTTCAATTAGATTACCCTTTGTGATGCTCTGTAAACATAATCAAATGTAGCTGATTTTTAGTGTGATAGAAGAGAAAATATTCTTCCATGAACAGATTTTAAGATGTTCATGATCTTAAATAATGAAAAAGACTGGAGATGGAAAACACCAAGTAGGTCAATAATCTGCTTAATTCAGGATTCTTCCCAGTGATCCGTTTTTAACTTGTTTTCTCTTGTCACATTTTCACAATTCTTGGCTATGACCTCACATATATTCTGTACTCCTTTATACTTCCCCATCCTGAAGCTTAGTGATACATACCCACAATGTTTTCTATTATGATTGTTATCTGATTGTTGAAATTGATGAACACTGAGTGTATAAGTATCTTTAACTAGCAACAAATTCAATTTTATTTTGTTGCAACTTCGCCGCCCTTACGACAGGAGAATTGTAAAAGGAAATGTTAGACAAGGAATGTTGCTTCATTTTCATAGTCTAATAATTCTATTAAGCAATCTATTGACTCTTTTCCTTCTATTTCATTTACCTTACAGTAATTAAATAGCAATATCTCCTTTCAGAATAACATTATGGAGGGGCCAATTAACTAAGGACTAATTCTAAAATAAAAGGTACATATTATGATGGAAGGATGAACCCGCAAATACATAGAAAGCTGGACTCTTATTAATGTGAGTTTTGAAAAACAAAAATAATCCAGAAAGAACTACAGCAAAAAATAATTTAATATTTTGAAGTCAGACTATTAAAACAACTCATCTGCCATAATAGAAACAATTTGTCTGTTATCACCATCCTGTTTAAGACTTTAATAGTAAGTTCTTAGGCAAATTTCACTCTTTGTCTTCCTTCCTTGAAAAACTAACACAGTATATGAACTTCATCACTTTGTTTACTCTTTGTGTGTGTGGTATATCCTGTTTTCTGTCTCAGCTAATTAGATAAAAAACTACTTTCTCCCCATAAATTAGCCTTCCAAAATTCATGTGTTTGGTGTAAAATTCAGCAGAGTTAAAATGGACAGTAATGAATTCAGAAAAACTTTCAACTTCTAATTCTTTTAGTAACAAGAGTTTTTACATACAGTCCAGTCCTATCTATGAGCTTGCTTTTGCTATCAACATGGCTAAACCCAATTTTCCTCACTCTCTCCTCCTCTCTTCCTGTCCCTGTCTGCCTTCCCTTCCTCCCATCCTTCTCTCCTCCCTCCCTTCCTTCCTCCCTTACTCTTTCCTTCTTTTGTTGCTGTATTCATAAAATATCATGTAAGTGCTATATAAAATTTTAGGAAGCTAAGAGTGTCAGAAAATCTTCAATTACAGTTGGCGCAGTTATAGTTGAAGAACTGCCAAGACAGTAGATTTGAAGATTAGTCAGGCCCCTAATTACATGGGGTTTGGAAGACTAATGAAATAGAAAATAATAATTGTTAATGAAAACAAAAGGTATCTATCACACTACTGTTTTTATTAGTAGTAATGTTTCTTTGTTCAAAGACACAGATCTAGCTGGTGATGTACTGAGTTATAAAATGCAACAAAATAGCTCTACTCCTCTGACAGGGAAAATGACAGTACTTTCCTTGTTTCATCTTGAACACAAAACACACAGTACAGCTTTCTTTTTGTTGAAGTGCACTGCAACACCAGCACTGAGAATCACTCAGAGACCTGTTATGTGACTTGAACTTATGACTGAATGATGTGTTGGGAAATGTGGTACAAACAAAGCCAACAAAGGCAGTACAGGACAGGTTTCAAAACCACAACTACTGCATTTCTAAAAGTTTCTCGATTTATCACAACGAATATCACAGCCTAACACTGAAACTTCTATGAGAGGATAATTCTGTGACACAATTCTTTAAACAGCTTGGGTTTTTTGCTAATCACATTTCAAATCTAAATCTGCAGCTACACATAGAGTCACTGCCTGCAAAGAGGGTTTAACATTGATTTGGGGAATGGTCTCTACAACCTTCTAATACATTGATTTATTTTCCTTTGTTCCATGTCAATATCAAGGGAATCACAAATTTTATAAATCTCTATGTGTTATCTGTTTTGCAGAAAATTAAATGTTGATACAATGCAGATTCATGATTCATCAGTAATTACGTGGTGGGTTAGTAGTACAACTGACAATAAAATGCCCATTGTCAGTTGTAGACCTAACTTTGCAAGAGCGGTGTTCTCATCACTGGAAAAATCTTTCTGTTCATATATTCACAGTCCTACATGTACCCTTCTGAAAGTAAATAATTACTATCACTTTCGCTACTCAGCAGCAGACAATCTGTTGCCCTTACTGTGTCTGTCATCCATTTAAAAAAAATCTAAGCATTTCAGATAAAAAAAAAAAACAAACAGCACTGAAAACAGGACATATGTAAGACTGAAAAGCACTTGTATCAGAACTGCCAGTTGCAAATATCAGGCAGGATTGAATAAAATTTGTTTTGTATCTGAAATGAAATTACTTGCTTGGCAGAAGGCTTACACTGTTCAGCATCTTACTGCATTGCTCAAACCTTCCCTCTGAACTGCACCACAAACTTGAAAACCTGATACACTGCAACGACATGAGTTGTGGCTGCCACAGATAATTGCAACCCTGTGGGTGATTGTCAACTGACAGCAGCCCGTGTCTCCTATTGCCCCATGGTGACGATTAACACAGGCGAACCCAACCAAAGTGTCCTCAAAATGTCTTTAGCCACACACAAACAAAATCACATTAAATTATTCAGAAGACCTGGGGCTCTAGAAACTTCTATGAAACGAATTATGAAGTAATTCTCTTGTTTTTATGCATAGCATGGAGTGACTTCAGCTAAACAACATGCATTCCTTCAAGTCTTTCAGTTCTAAGCCTGCAAAGCAGTGGCTGCTCTCTTTACTGGTGGTGTCTCACAAACGGTAAAGTTTCTGCCAGTTAATCCAGCCTTTTCGCTAATGAAGTTGGTGACTTCCATGGACTAAATTTCCTTGAATTTAATTGATCTGTTCCAGTTGTTTACTGCAGGTATATTTAATCACTCGTATGTAACTATATTTGTATTTCATTTTTGTATATATTCTTATATATTTTTGGATATATTCTTTATTAAAAGATATGTTTAGAATCAGACTGTGGTGTTTTCATGGCACAGAAAAGTAACCTCATTTTGTCACATATTTTAAGGATGTCACCTTTCTAGGTGCAGGTAAGGCAACAAAGGAATAAACCTATAGTCAGGAATGAGTGGGTAGATTTACCTAAGAGTTAAGAAAATTCTCCAATATTTGCAATTTAAAAGTGATAAAGCAGTGAGGTAGGATACTAGCAATCTAGTTTGTGAAGAATTAGTATCCTTTAACGGAATGGTGAGAAGAGGCTATTGGTTTAATCTTGCGTCCATTTCCAGTCTCACCACGGACTTGTTCAACATACAAAGGACAAACTTTCATCATCTTCGTTTCTTAGTTATTAAGAGAGACAATACTCTTCATCTCAACACAGGATCTGAAAGGATGGAGTTACCGGAAAGGCTGTTTAGGTCACTGAAGATGCCTTCAGTATCAAAGTAATGCCATTAATGTAATTTCTGATTCTACACAGCAGCACCCTCTCTTTTGAGAGCTTGTTACATTGCCCTGTCAACGGGTCTTCAGTGCTGACCTGGAGGAACCAGTAGATGAGATGGTAGTTTAGACTCTACGTGTATTTGATCACTGGTCTCTTCAGAGACACAGCTAACAAGGGTTGGATATGGCATAGTGCTATCATGATTGCACCTTCTGTTAAGTGGTCACCTGTCTGTTGAAAATTGGAACGTGATTGCAAAATTAAGTTGCTATTCTGTTCAATTGTTACAGCCTCCCACCAAACTGAGAGTAATTAGAACAAGCAAATGGTTTTTGAAACAGGACTGTTCTCCACTGCCATTTTATTACCAGGTTTTTCTGCATCTTATGAGGAATTTGTTTCAATCCAAGGTCAATGAAGTTAGTATTTTGGTTTTTTTAAAGCTGTATTAGAACTTTGAGATGGTACCTTCGTAATGTATTACCTGGCCTCCCATTTAACTTTAAAAATACCAGCAATCAGTAAAAGGCGATTAAAATATCAGAAAAGGTTCAGTGAGGATGACTGGATTTTATTTTGTATGGAATTTGAGCATCCTTAAGAGCACTGAAAGCGCACTCCTTTGCAAGGCAGCACTAGAAATTGCACAACAGCAAAGACAATGTGCTCTAAGGTATGTCCAAGCCTGCCTGATTTCCTTCCATTATTTTTTCCTTCCCTCAGGCAAAAAAGTCTGCATGGGATATGAAATACAATCTTTACAGATTTCAGTACATCAAATGAAGGAAGAATTAGATGTATTAAAAGTACAGGAGTAGTGTAGTATGTGTACTTACAATTTCCTGGAAGCCTTTCCTTTTTACATTTATTTATAAATAGATCAGCTTTGCTTAATTAACATGAGATTCCCACAAAGCAACATACAAAAGAGACTTTATTTGGCCATGAATATAGTTCATAAAGAAAGACATTAAATAATGAGGTGAAGAATGTTATTACTCGGTGAAGAAAGCAAGAGGATTTATTACATTAGTCCCTGTATTAATATGTCTCAGACTACATGCATTCAGACTACTAAGTATATGTGTACCATCTTCAGGTTCGCAGACCAAGCCTTATGTGAGTATCAGGGAACACTTGAGTTTTTGCATTCACTTGTGCATGCAGCTAACTTGATGCAAAGATAAAACACACTTTAACATCTGCCTGTCAGTGAAGGTATCCAAATCAGGACTCAGACTCCATGCAAGAGGTGCAACGAATGTTCATGCATTGTGTAGATTTATAGCAATACACAGATAAATGCTGGCAATCTCAAATAGTTTCTGTATTCACATCTTCCAATGAATCTACATTCATCATCTTACTTTTCTTAAAATAAATGTGATTCATGCGAACTGTATGTTTCTACGTCCCTGCTACATACAGCAAATACTGCAAAACTTCCCTTCGGTAACAGGTTAGAAAAAACCTTTTGAGTACTAGAACCTAAGGATTTAATAAGCTTAAAGTTTTCTATAAAGCAGTTGCAATGCTTTGTGCATTAGTTGGGAATAGAATAAAAACATTCATTTACATTTTAAACTTAACAGACAAGTTTCCAATTTTGGACACATTTTTCCTTTTTCATTTTTTTTCTATTATAGCCATAACGACATCCAAAATGTGATGGGCAGAATTCCAGATATTTTACAATATACGTCTGAAAAAAAGCTGACTATGATTAGAATGCCCTGTACAATTCAAGTCTTTTTAGGATGTGGATGCCAGGAAACAATAATAAAACAGGTGAAGTCAGGGGGAAGTGCTTTTTTTTTCCCTCTTCTTTCCAAACTGTCATTGACTCAAAAGTGGAAGATGAAACCATTTCTTTTAAAGTTTATTTTATAAAACAGAGTCTCCTATGCATATTTCTCTTTCACATAAAATGCAGCACATCCATGACCAGTCATCACTCAGTAGCATACTCTCCTGATCCCCTTCATTGTTATGGTGCTAACTACAGTAGAAAGATTCAGAGACACATGTTAAAAGTGTGCATGAACTTGTGAAGGGTGCCTTTGTACCTTGTTGGTCCATGCTCTTTCAGGAGGTTGACTTGAATTCTGAGACCCAGACCTCTGGGGGAAGAAAAGGATTGATAGCACAAGTGATGCATGAAGTCGATAATGTGTTAGCAGCTAAACTATGCTCCAGAAGAGAAGGTGACTGAAGATATGAAAGAGATGAAACAGCTACTGAGCAATCAAGGCAAGTGTATTTTTCTCTCACCTGACCAGTTGTGATAGATCCCATCAATAATTCCATGACTCAGTACTGGCTTCGAATTTTGCCTCTATCTATCAGGGATGTGGACATATACCCCTGTGGAAGCACAATTTCTGCTGAAGTCTTTACAGGTTCTGGCTGAAAGCAAATACATGATCAAGTCTTAGCTGAGAAGTCTGAATAGTCTGATGGAACAATGCCAGGCATTTGAGCCAGGAAATCCTAAACCCAGATGATACTTTTCCTCAACAGCTTTAGATAATGAAGGAGGAGCTAATTCAGGGAAATCCTATGACCTCCTTACATAGGAGGCCAGACTGAACAGCCTTACCAGTTTCTTGTGGCTTTAAAACCTATGGACTCTGGAGAATTGAGTCTCTGAATCTGCAACTGACTCACTGTACAATTCACTGTACAACTTTCTTTTCTGTTTCTCCATCTGAAAATGTCTATTACTTCCTGATTCTATTTTACAAAGATGCAGTAAAGAATAAGTAATCAATGACTATACATTGGTCTAAATATATGAAAAATAGTAACAGTAGTGGATTATCAAAAGACATCTCAAAAATCTAACTCGGGTATGGTAAGATTTCGTTCTCATTACAGTTGCTCAACGAAAGTGACGAAGTAGAGTAGCAAGGAAAGGCTTAAAGAGAAACAAATGAGATTAAGATCGCCTGCCAGATTTATCCCTGAATTTCCGGGGGCTTATCGATATAAGTAATACCAAAACATTTACATTAAAATTCCTATTTTATTAAAAATACGATCTCATGGACTTTACATACAAAGGGATTGTTAAGCATAATGGTCCTTTCAGAGTTACTCCAGTAATCTTGGAACACAGTACATTTCAAAAACTGCTTTGCATGTGATAAAACAATGTAATAAGAAAAAAGTCCAAGGAAAAAACACACCATGTTTGTCTGCAATAAATGGCGTTCTCTTCAAATTATTAAGTGCTTGTTTGTTTTTAAACACAAATTGACTGAAAGAAATACTCAGTGACCTGGTCACTGAACTAGTAGAATGTTATAAATAGCAATTCAGGTTTCATCATAGATTTGAAGCATTCCATAGACCATAAGAATGAGGGCCGATATGTGAATACTTGTAAAGAAACTGAGGTTGTAAAGAAACACATGTGATTTTTTCTACCAGCAATAATGTACCAGTAACCTATAGGAAAATAAATTAAAATCTAACCTTAAAGTTTTCCACTTTTTCACCAACTATAATTGTAACTTTTCCTGCAGTAGGAAACGTGGTAGTAAAGAAACTCAATGGGACAGGCCTTTAGCTAGCACACAACTTAGCACTATAAAAGACACAGCTATAATAATTTTTACAAGCTGTAGTTTGACCAACAGAGGAGTGCAGTTGCTTCGTTCCATATGTGTAGGCTCTCTAGACAGTGGAAGTACAAGAATGATGGTCTCCAGTACCAGGAACATTTCAGAACTAGCAGCCCTTGTCACCAGCTGATCCACAGCTGAAAGGAAAGAAGATTTTTCATATTCCCTAATCCTCACAGGAGCCACTGTGCTAATAGATCATTTCTGCCTGTGCAACTCTGTAATCAGGAATAGAAAGCACAGAATCAAAAACTGCAAAAAAACCCACAAAAATCATGGGGCAAATTCTATGAATTGAGGATGGCAATGTCAAAGGATCATTCAGTTAATTCTGAACCCTCAGAGTTTTACATGGGAAAACTTCTTAAAAAACTGAACAGCCACTGCTTGGACCTCTGGCAAAGGAAGGCTGCAATGGAACACTTCTCCTGGATTATCAGTTCCAGGTTCTTACTCCAGTAAGCAAACTGACCATAAAAGTTTTATTGCAAACTTTTCAAACTCCACATTATAGCAGGTTAGGATTTTAGCCTTTGGTCATAAAAAACCCTGTTTCAGAATATCTTTCCACTTAAGGTCCTAACTTCCTTGATTTTCTCATCCTAGACAAGAATCTCACAGACAGTATAAAGCAATTGTTCCCCAGCAACTACATTATTTACATTAATATTCTCTCAATGGAAATTCTCCTACAAATGTCACTACAGAGAACAGACTATGATTCCTAATAAACTTTACTTCAAGAAAAAACAAAGAGAAAAAAGAGAAGAGATTAAAAAAGAGGAAAGAGGATATATTTGTCTACATGAACTTTATCATACAGGGTCATACTGTATTCAAGTAAGCTTATTAAAACTTCTACCATTAGTACCAGTGTTATGTATCCTAACAAGACACACTATTTTGTTGTACTGAAAGGCAGCTGTCTGCAAGTGGATTGGAGTTACAAACAAATAAAAATTGCCTACAGCTAAAAGTATGGTTTAAATATTTCAGCACTAGAGATAAATATAGATTAAAGATCTAATCAGTGTAAGATTCTTTTAACAAAAAAGCTTTCAACAGGAAAAAATGCAGCCGTAAAACACACAGACCTTATTGCTGTAGTATGCTGCAGAATCAAAGGTATGACAATAAATATATTAAGGGGACGTAGATTTTATTAATAATAGCAACGAATTTCACTTTTTAACCAATAATAACCCTAAAGCAAAGCTCTTAAGATTACTTCATAGCTGTTGTTATTTTTCTAATCTCTTTTCATCATTTATACTTTTTTTTTTTCCTTTTAACTCAATGTTGTGATGGAATCAATACAAATCTGCTCTTAACATATCTGTCTCTGACCTGTGTTTGTTTTAAGCTGTATCATTCATAATGGTGATCGATGGGTAATGCCATTCCTCTTTCTCCACAGAAAGCACAGAGCATAAAAAGTGCATATATTTTATGCCCAAGGTCAGGAGAAAATTAATGGATAAGAGCTAGATAAAATGGAGTTCAAGCTGAATGGGCTGAGTGCTCTCTACAGGGTACAGTCAAGGCAGGCAGTACAAAGCCCATTATACTCAAATGCTCTTGAAGCATTTCAGAAGTGAAATTGTTTCCACAGGCTAATGCATAAAAGTACGAAGCTTTAACTTTTCTGTTTCGCAGATAGCCTACAGATATTGGGCAAGTGTTCCTACTCACGATTTTATTTAGCATATTCCATTTATCAATCTTTACCTTAAGCCATAAACCCATTTGGTGTTTATGACTAAAGTTGTACAAGCTATGTTTATTTGTCATTAGTGAACTTTACTTCACAGACTTTCCTGTTTATTCTCTCACAAGTTCCCTGTGAAGATAACAAGTGAACAGCAGAGCCTTTAAAACACAACCACATGCACATAAAAGCATAAAATTTTTAAAAATAAACAATAGATGGTTCTGTAAATATGTAACATCTCACTTACTATAACATATGGTTTAACAGTTAAAAAATAATAACAAACTTTTTTTCCAACAAATATAAAGTAAAACTCAATTTCACCTCAGTCAGAAGACCATAGGAATGGTAGAACGAACGCCAAAAATAAAACTCTGTTAGAATGTTAGGCTCTTAGCTTCCTAATATTTTCCTTCTTTACCCTGGTGACTCTTTCTAACAAAGCCCTCCCCTATGCCAAGAAACTTGTCCCAGTATGTGAAGAGCAAACTGCAAACAGAGAATGAAATTCATTTCAATGAAGACTACGGGAAGCTGCTGAGTAGAGATGCATGATAGAGGTTCTGCAAAATACAACTTAGTTATCAAAGAAATAAAGTAGTCATGTCATTAGAGTTTATTAGAAATACTGTCCTGGGTTGCATCTGAATACGTATCAGTGTTCATGCTCTTCTTATAATATAAGGTTAAGAAAAAACAAAACCAAGAGCAGCTGAGCATAGATTACAGAGAAAATACTACTACTGACCACATCATCCTTTTTATCTCTTAATAATTTCCTGGAAAAAGAACATGGACTGAGCATCGGATTACATAACAGATAAATCTGGAAAGATGTTGAATTAGAACAAAGCACTATGTTCTCATAGCCTGTATCAGTAGCCCTGTTGCTGCTGGTACTCTGCCGAAAGCAACTTCTTCTCATGCAAAGCTAGGGATAGGAGGTTGTAACTTACATATGTAACTGTATGCCTTGTCATTCATTTTCAAAAAAACCCACATGCTGTATTGCTGAAATAAAACTAGAGGGAAAAAACCCCAGACCAACACTGGAAAACCAGGGTAAGGTAGTCTCTAGGAAAAAAAAAAAAAAGAAGAAAAAGGGAGGGAGGAAAAATCTGAGACAAACAGGAAGCACAGATAAATTCAACCAAAGTACTCAAAGCGACAAAGTTATAACCAAAAACAAAAAACCCCACACAAACGAACAGGCAAATTCTGTAAATCTGGAGACTGTCAGACATGCATGCCAAATCCTCAGTATTATGACACTTCAACCAAATATTTTAGCAGGAAATTAGTTCAAAACACTCACATGACTTCATATATGCTTCACAATGCCTTAATTACCATTATATCTGACTGTCCGCTTCCAACACAAAAATAACACATTTATATACTTGGTAGTGGCCTGCTGGCTATCCAGATGCCATTACTGTATCCAGGCAGAGCCAGTTTTATTTTGTCAAAGTGCAGGCTTAAGTTTACCAGATTCAGACATATAATCATAGACAGTTTTTTATTTTTATGACAAAATCTTATTACATGTCATTTTTTTATATCAGTTTTTGGTCTCTGCTTTGGCTACTTGCTCAGGCAAACTGCAGGATAAAAAGAAAAATGCTAATGATTTACCTGAACCTTAGCCTTGTGATTCTGGATTATTTCTGAAATTCTTAAGAATAAGAAATCTGAAGGTCAAAATAGGATGATACACTCATGTTTCTCTCTGATGTAAATTGGTCTGACAGTGCATCTAAGTAATCTGTGTATAAATAAAACATTTCCAGAAGGCCTCTAAATAATGTAAACTAATTGGATTTGGATTATCTTCTAGACTATAATCAGCTGTGCCTTCTTTATCTTACAAGGCTATTATTTTGCTACATTTTATTTATGCCAAGCATGTAATGGTAATTGTTTATTACTGTGATTAAATCCCAATGAGGAAAACCAAAATATTTTATTAGTTGACTTTGGTATTTACATTACTCAAAATAATTTTAATCATTGTAATTCTTTAATCTCTAAGGATGAAATTTTTCTAGTAAATACTGTAATAACAGTGTTGAGGTGTTGTTCACAATGCTACAGTATCATGCTGCACTCTTCACTGCACGATGATGACCTTCTCAAGCAAAAACAGGAGCCTTAGGGCAACATGTTAGGACAAATTTAACTTTCTCAGAATAAGAAGCTTTCTCCAAATTCTATGGGTTTTACTCACTGACAGTAAACTCCAGTAAATCTGTTCCACATTCAGTTTTTTGTGTGTCAATTCACTTTCACCAGAGAGGTATGCAACCTCTGTGGCCAGTGTATGAAACAGTCATAAGGTAGTAGTTTGTAGGATATACAAAAAAACCTGAAGAGCTCATACAAGGAATTACTAGTAATACGAACTCCACTCTTTGGTGTAGGCAAGAAAGGCAGGCAGCTCTGGAGGACTCTGACTACAGTCTTGAGTGCTGCTCTTTCTGCAGTCAACTCATGGTGAAATGTATTCAAAATTCTTTCTGAAAACTGTAATTTAGGATGGCAGAATTTAAATGCACCTAAAGCAAGTCAATACAACCTAATTTCACAAAAGAATGTTATTAACAAGAACTGTATAACTCTTGACACTTTGTTAAAAATATTTTTTTATATTCTATTATCTTGTTGTTGGTTTACTACCCACTAAGACAAGATACCGTTCTTCGCAGGGAAACTCATAATTGCATTATTACCATAAGGGTTCATGGCAACATTTTCATTAGGTTCTTCTCTTCTTCCTTTTTCTCTTTTACCCAAGCCAGTTACCCAGGCTTTGATTCACCACACTCCCAACAGTTGTTAAAGCCAATTAATTCCACAGATCTTCCTGCACCAATTTAACTTCAGCAGTTCTCTGCTGTACTAGATGTAAATTAGGGAGGCAAGCTGAAAGCAGAAACAGTGTGTATACAGTGTTTCAGGTACAAGAAGTGTTTTACTCAAATAAACTTGTACATATTTTAGCAATCTGTACAATCATGAGTTACATCTCTTGTCTGAACCAACCAATCAAGATCAAAGTACCAGTAAGAGGTCAAATGAGCTCACAATATTTCTAAGCTCTTTTCTGTTATTCATGAACCATCTTAAGTACTTTAGCTTCAGGTAGCAAACAACACAGAAAGATCTCTGACCTTGACTCAAATAAGATGACATTTCAGTACTGTATGTTTGTATTCGGCACTTTTCATGGATGCCAGTGAGAAGACATATTTCCTCTAGAGCTACAGTACAGTGATGACCTATCATCAAAAGGCTATTATAATTGACTCTTAATATATCAAACTCTTTCATGCAGGCAGATCCACTTATATGCAGATTGATTTCTACTTTCAAAACCCATACACTCTAATTTTTAAATACCCAAGATCATCTTTTTCGTAGGGAAGACAGAATGATGGAGAAATAACAGCACAAAAGTGGAAACATACCTGCTAGCATCACTTCGACAAAATTTATTCGAAAGATGTTACAGAAGCTCTCTGTAGTGAGTGTGTGACAAATTGAAGGAAATAACTGTGTTGGTATGGCAAACAGAGCAATGGCACAGTTATTGAGGAGTTCCCTGTGTCAGCCACCCTGCTAGAGGTTAACTCCTCATAATAAATAACACGGATAATAAGCACTACCAACCCCTTACTCCAACACAATCATCCTTCTTCTCTGCACTACCATGTAGGAATAAGGTGAAGACCTTGACTGCTTATCGCCTTTTACTCCTCAGTGATTTTATTTCTGTAGATTTGTTCTTACTATTGCATCTGACCTGAGGTGTTGAAACCCAGTCTTGTCCTCAGAAGGAGGAGCTACAAATGACTGACCATTAATTCTTAAACTGGTTTGCTAAAGTAAATGGGAATAAGTAGTCAACCATGGCCTTACCACAGAATAAACAGCCACGACTTCATGCAGCTTTAAAGAAATATGAAATAAATGCAATTGCATGAATGCTATCAATAAAATATCAATTTAAAAAAGCCCAACTCAACGTATCATCCTTGCCTAAGACTGAAGTGAGTGCAGTAATACTGGCATAAACTGCTACCAAATTTACATTCCATACATTTATTTCTGCGTTCTGTTTCCTAAGATAAACCTCTTTTCATTATGTAGGAAGCTATAACAGAACAGAACAAAACAACAAAGAAGACAAACCCTGAAACTTAACACACATGAAATATCTAAAGGAGAAGGAGGGTAGAGATTCAATTAGGTAAAGGAGACATTATTTCCTTAATGGTGTGTACAATCGCCAAAGTGTAACAGCAATATAAGAAATCTAATTGCCATTGTAAGGTGGTAACACTTCAAGGAGACCAGCCTCCCCTTTCACAGGTGTGAATGCTTTCAGAATTCTGTGAATAGATGTAAAATATAATTTACACTTAAACATAAGTCCAAGTTTTGGGAATTCTCTGAATCCATCTAAAGTTCAATTTTCATTGAAGAAAAACTTTTTCTAGCTTTTGAAGACACAAAGAAAAATTCACAGATGTAACCTCAATGTAATATAGTTATTAAAAAGTAACAAGAACATAAAATCCACCCATTAAAATGTTTGTTTTTAAAATTAATTATTTTCAAGAAAAGCTCAGCCTTTTTGGAGACTCTTTGATGGAACTGGACTGTCACTATTGACTCTGTGTTGTAGGGAAAATCAAAGCATAAAAAGTCTCGAAGTCCAAAGAACCTGACATTTAATGAATAAATCCAAGGGTCATAAATAGATAGGTAGATAGACGAAACACAGACTGAAAGAGGTCTTAAGTGGACACAAAGTTGCCTCACTGTAGGAATTTTAATACTATGTTGAAAAAAGCAGATGAATTTCAGGAAAGTTGGCAAGGCTAGTGCCAGTCATTTAATCCTCTAATTTACTCTCTGGTAACCTATTGTTTTTCATTTATCTGAAGAGTTGCATGAGCCATTTTTAAGCATCTACTGCTCAATATCAACTGCTAATGAAGTAGTATCTTTATTCAATTATGAGTAACTGAGAAAATCTCCTGAAGTGGTTCTACTTCTCTGTATGTTTTTAAACATTACTTATTAATATATTTGATGAAAAAGATCACTTAAATCTGAAAAAGCAGCTTGGGCAGAAGGCACAGACAAGACACATCCAAGACATATAGTATAGTAAAGGAGGCAGCAGACAAATCTTTGCTCTATACTACAGGAGTTCAGCGCGTATAGCAATTTATTCAGAGGACTGTTCAAGACTTTCAAATACACTACAGTGAGGTATATACAGTGCCAACATGTCTGTAAAAATTGTATTACTTTTGAAAAAGTCAGTCCAAAATTATAGCCTGGTAAACAATTCTTTCCCTGCTTGGATTATGCTATTTATTTCCTTCTTACACAACATCTACAATAAAAATAACCACACACTTGGAGATGGCTTCTACTCTCAGTATTTGTTTTAACTGATGTACTTCTGATAATTTGAAGAACTTCCTCCCAATTTACCATCCAAACCCCAACAGAAACAAGACTTATACTATCAAGGATAATTTACAAGGCATGGCTGACATGTGTAACTCATTCCCTGTTATGGTAGGTTAGCCCTGGCAAACAATCAAACTCCCACCCACGCCCCTTCCCCCTTCCTAAGCACTGGGGACACAGGGAGAAAAGAGGATGAAAGGTCAAGCTAAAGGCAGGGAGATTGCTTACCAGTTACTTTAGCGGGCAAAGCAGACTCAGGAAAAATTAATGCAATTTTATTGGTAATTAAGATAGACCTGCATAGTGAAACACCAAGAGAAATTACACCACCACCTTTCCTCCTGTCCACACAGGTGGCAGTGTGGATGTCTGCTCCGCAATGGAGCGCCTCCTCCTCCCCCCCCC
>VZSC01011785.1:18920-29050 GCA_013398225.1 Steatornis caripensis
CCTTTTCCTCCTCCTCCCCTCCTCCTCTTCCTTTTCCTCCTCCTCCTCTTCCTCCTCCTCCTCCTCCTCCTCTACTCTTGCAGTTCTCTGTGTTGTTTCCCACCTTGTTTTTGTTCCCTCTTCCTCTGCCTGTCTGGTATTTTTGTCCTTTTTTAAGTATGTTTTCACAACAGGCACCATGATCTTCACTGACAGGCTCGGCTGTGTCCTGTGGTGGGTCTGTTGCAGAGCCGTCCGGAACCGACTGGAACCAGCTGTGTCTGGCACTGATCCCTTCTTGCAGAAGCCAGGCCTGCAGCCACCCTGCTGCCAAAACCTTACTAGCTACACCCAAAACACTTCTGTATTCATACTGTAATTTAACTTCCGATTTACAAGACAAACCTGAATTATGAGATGTAAAATTCAGTAAATTTTGTCTCAGAAGCGAAAAATGGTGAAATGGGGTTTTATTTTATCAGCATTTGTGCCATAGCTTGTTGACATGGTTTTCAGTTTGTTGCAAGTGGCCAGGAGAAATGTCAGCATTCGGGCCATCTTTCAAATAACATGAATTTAGAAGCGCATGGCTGCCAGTCACACCCTGATACTGTGAATTTTCACACACTTTAAACAAGAGCTTTATTTTGCAGCTTTGTAATTTGAACTATGTGAAATAAATATCCTGGTATGCAAACCATCACACCTATGCACCATGTCTCAAACTCGTATTTTCTTAACATATGAGCTGTGTACACACCAACATCGTATTTTCCCTTTGTCTCATTAATAAGTAGTATTTCACTCAATACCTCAAAAATGTTCGTAAAAAACACAAATTATGTTTAGTTTAAGGCTCTTTCCAGTTAATCCAAGGGCCGCACATAACTGGTAGATGAAAAAAGAAAAAAATCCTGAAAAAGAAATGATGCATATACATGATGAGTTTTTGTTTTCATTGATGTGCATTAGCAAGGGCAACAAAAATAAAGCCGTTGTATGGTATATTTTAAATGATTTAGAAAACCAGTCATATTTTGATGAAAAACACTGTCTGGCTACCACCATTTAAAAAATGAGCAAGTAAGCTAGCAATGTAGTATGTAACATTCAGTAATGCCTCATCAATTTGATTAAAAGTAATGTTAAAATGAAAACTACAAAACCTTAAGGCCAGTATAAAAGCTCATTTTTATAAAGTTTCTGGAGATAAAGCACACATCAAAGGCCCTTGCTTTAAAATCTGGTACAAAAAAGATGCAGTGATAAGAATGAACCCTTTTGGCTTAACATTTGAATCTACAAAATACGTAATGTGGTTTTTCCTTTAAAAATATGAGTAATCTCATCCCTGTTCAGCTGAGATACATATGTCCATGCTCAGCTGAATGGGCACGCGCTCAACCATGTCAGGTGTTTTGTTGAAAAAGGCTCTACTTACAAGAATTATGGAATTAAGTGTGGCGAGAACAAATTAAACTTCTCTCCAGGTAAGCTCTGCAATGGAGTTTTTGGAAAGCACTCGTAAGGACATAGCTAACCACTGCAAACCACACAGGTCCAAACAAGCCTGGTGAGCTAGGCACTGGGCACGTCTAGTCTATCGTTTCTTCTGCTGACAGCCACTGTATATGCAGCAGTAGTGTCAGGGCACTCTCCTGCCCTGACCAAACGGCCACCACACTCATCTGTCCTGTCTGAAGCTGCGATCAAGAAGTGCTCACACATGTATTTGCTTCACTATCTGTATGGTGTGCTTTCTTCACATGCGATGCCAAGAACTTGCTGCACAGACTGTACTGCCAAACTGAAGCCCTAAGACCCCAGAGGAGCACTGGAAATACAAGCACAACACTAGAAAAAGGGGAAATACCAGGAAGTATTTATGTAACAAATTTAACTGTATGATTATTTTTTAAACCTCTTTGGTATAGTAGTATTTTTTTTTTCATTCTGTTCTGTAAGAGTGAATTTTGTACTAATACTATTCGTTTGATTATACTGTTATGTTTTAAATTATACTAACAGTAAATTCTTGCCTTTATATATAATATCCTTTTCACACACAAGACCCTGACTCTTCTTTTGAAAGGACAGAAGTCTACAGATAGAAAACAGTGACCTAGGAAAATATTTATAGAATCAACCTGAACCTAAAATAATTGTATTTTAAAGTTCTTTGTATCTCTCCGTGTGAGAAAAAGCAAGTTGACCAAAATAACATATATAGTGGCCCAAACATGCTTCTGGATTGCCTGAGAGCCAAAGGTAAGACATTAATAAATGTTCATATGTTTTAAGTTTAGCCCTTCTTTTTCTATTAAAAATGCAGAAATGCTGCTAATAGTATAAAAACCTGAGAGACTCAGCAATGCATTTTCCTTGCCTTTCATGTTCTTCACATTGTTATTTTTGACTTGTAAGTAAAGTTAATAACATCTATAAATATAATGCTGCTTTAACACAGACTCTGAATGCATCTCGACAACTCAAATCAGAAAGGAGTTCCTCAGAGGTTACAGCTGCTTCTGCAGTCTGTAAAACCACATTTTATAGTGAAAGAACTCACTCTGTTTCTAAATATGCTATACCACTGTCTTTGCCCAGAAATAACGTGACACTTGTGATGTAATTGATGCATACTAGAGAATATCAAAGAATGCATTGTGCAAATTTATCTCCATGCATTTTACTGCCATACTGAGATTTCTTCTCTAATAGGACAAGAGTTTGTTTTTTTTTAAAATGGAAGTATACCAAATAACCACCTCTCCTCTCACCAGCAGAGCTGCTCTCAGGATACTATATACGATAGCGAAAACTAGATCTCCAAGACAGGAGAGAGGTGACAGCAGGAAATTATTTTCAGTAAGCAACTCTTTAGGACAAGCTTTTTTTACTAGCATGAATGGTTTCTATATGAAAACGCACAGAGGCAAGAAGTAGCTATTCAATATGCTGCTTTCCATCTGCAAAAGTCCTCAGGTGGCTTATAAAATTTAGAGTTTATTCCCATTGCATACCATGACCCATATGGCCAAACATCTCTCAGCAATATATATAATGTTTCTATGTACAGAACTCTTGTCTAAGCAACTCCACTCCTCCCCTTCAGGATTACAAACTATTTGATTATGCTGGTCGTTTTTGACTGGTAAATAATGCCGTGGCAATGTCCTCTCATCTCCTCTCTTCTTCCTGTACCTATAAGGTAGCTTCTTTCCTCAAAATTTCTAGCTAAATTTAAAGAAAAGCTGTAATTTCTCCACGACTCTTAAATCTTTTTTTTTTCTTTCTTAACAGTAATTCTATAATATAAAAGAACCAGACTGCCAAAGAGTACTTAGAATAATGCATGTGGATATGAGACTGTATCTAAAGAGTTACACCTATCATGGAACAGTTATTAGTCCTGTGTAAAATATTGCTGGATAACAAAGGTTTTACTGCTATTAATAAAATTTCTAATTCACTATGAGATACAGCAGAGATTAACATTTTTAACTAGCTTTGACTGACTTTGTGCAGTGTTGAGGCAGTTGTTGTGGATAAGATAAAATACAAACCTTTTTAAATATTTTAGGCTTTTTCTTTGCACCTTTTTTGTCCTTTCTAGAATAGGGATAAAAAGTTTAGCTGTGAAACAGAGATATGCTTATTAATATTCTACTGTTTCCTTATGATTAAAACCAGAGGATTACACTCCTTCATAAAAGGCTTTCACTCCTAAGTCTAGTAATACATAAGTCTTAGGCTTCCTGCACAGTTCAAATATTTTTTCAAATATATTAAATGATACATTCTTAGGTACAAAACTCCCCAAACTTTTAGTCCTGCTCTCCTGTATCCCCATGTCAAGATTAGCATTAAACTAGGAAAAAAAGGAATTATATCTAATACAGGTTGACATGTTATCAGTCTGTTTATTGATGACCGCATCACTGACTTCAGTGGTTAGTGATTAAGATTTTCTAGTTTGGTGTTAACTGTCTAACAGAAGACTTTCAGAATGACAGCATCCAAAACCTTTATTAACAATAGGGATGGTCTCTCATGCTTCTCTCATAATTACATTCACAAAGCTGCAGAACTTCCTTCTTTGTTGCATGTATGTTTATATTTTTAATGAAATAACATTATGGAACAAGAAGATATAACCAACAAGTTATCGATAAGACTAGCTTGGATTATACAGAGGAAGAATTACAGACAGATTTTGCTGGGTTGTAGCAACAAGGATTTTCTTAAATTTTAGATAGGTCTAAACAAGACCTAAACAAGGTCTTTAAACTCAAAATTTTATTTCATGAGAGTGTTTTTGAGTACTCCCACTGAATCTGGCATAATTTACAATGCTCCCGGTCACATTCGTATCTGCTAAGTTAATTTTGTAAGTATTTTCTACTGCTTGCATCTTTATTGAAACCATCGTAATCTAGATAGCTACAAACAGTTGCTTATAATGGAAAGAGCACAGTGCAGCAAGAAAAAACAATAAAGTACGTGTCTGGACTACTGTATTTCAAAAACCAAAAAATAAACAGATGAAGCTTAGAAATACTTTCATCCAATAATTACAGTGTTAGAAATATCTTCATGCAATCATTACAGTGTTTTTACACAACTCTTGTTTTCCTTAGCATTTCTGCTTTTAAACAGCATTCTCATAAGCCTAAAGATGTTGTGTGCAAGTTACCTAGCATTTATATTTTAAACTTTAATATGTATATTCAATTCAGAAAAGTCAACAGCATTATAGTTATGCCATTTATGATCTCAGCCCTGTGAGTCTATCTGCCAGTCTCAGAAACCTTTCCTTTAGAAAACACACTGACATCAGGAAGAGAATACACAAAGTCAAAGCTAACTCTGGATTATTTTCCTGTCAAGATTTACATTTAAAAGGTAAACTTTACCATCAGAATAACTTTAAAATTTATTATTATACTTAAGTAATTAGATGGCTACCTTTGTGTAAGTACTTTGAATTTTTTTCCTTTAAAGTGATTAGATTAAATCACCCACATATTTTAGAAAGCCATATTGTATTTGGGAGCTGAGGATACGTAAGCAAGGTTTATGCCCTACACTGACAAGTAGTGTAGTTCAAGATGTGCAAAAGACCAACACACAGAACTAAGAAAATGGCTGTTAATAGACTCACAGTGACTTTATTCATTCTACTGCTCATCTAGGTCCCTCTGACCTTCTCATACACTCTCCAGACAACTCATTAAGTTTGGAATTAAAATGAAAGTTGAGCAGGGTTGCTTTCTCAACAGACTAGTCAGAAACTTATCAGGGCAAAGACTGAAAAGAAATGCTGTGCATCATCAGCTACATCTTCAGTTGCTTTCCTCAACTGTCTAGTCATGTTCTAAATGCAAAAAGGAGCACTCCATGTCATTCCTATTGCCCTGCATGACAGCTGTTATCCATACAATGAGAAAGTGTTAGCCATACAATGAGGAAGAAGCAGACATTGCTAGCAGTTTTGGTACCTGAAACATTTACAGGCTTCTAGAAACTCCACTTTATTTTTTTGTGTCTAAGTTGGAGGCTTTCATGGTATTGTATCTTAAAATGCATCACAAAGTCAGTAAATAGCCTTTGATTTTTTGTTGTTTGTTTTATTCTGTCATCTGTACCTCAAAGCTTCATGTTGGGAAGATTCACGAATAATATGAAAGGGGTTGTTTGCAAAGCAGTCGTAAAAAAATTAATTTGAAAATTGCTGATAGTTTTTGCAATTGCTGTTGTGAAACAGCTGTTACTGAGAAACAAAGTCAGTCCTGTACGGGTAAAAAGATCCACTAATTACATCCTATCTTAAAATTAACTGTATTTGTAATATCAATAGTAAAAAGAGCAAATATTTCTCTTTCGTTGCTGGCTTTGGTTTATTTGATTGTTTGGGTTTTTTTAAGGAAACAATTGTTCGGAGGTGCTTCACTTGCATTCCTGGATACCGACATCTCTGCGGCAGGAAGAAATACAGAGCTAGCACTTATGCATAGTACCTATGCATATGAAACAGCTAGAATAGGTTTATCTGACCTGGTAACTGAGCTCTATGATTCAGAAGACAACACAGTAATGACTTAATTGTTGGTCTTTATGAAGACTGAGATGCTTGTTTTTTGCTTTTTGTGAATGATGGGAATAATTGTGTATTTAGGAAAAGAATGGAACATCACCAATTCACCTAGTATTAGAAGTATAAGAAGTCTGAGAGGAAGTCTGACAACCCACATTTATCAAGATGAGAAATCATCCAGATCTTATTCCTATAGCATATATTTGATGTATGTATGATATACTGTAACTTACTGACATCAAGCAGAGAATACACTTCCTATAGTTTCATGGCACTATGCAGCTCTCTGAGAGCAGTAACATCCCACATCACATATGAAGATGATGTACCAAGAGTTCTTGTGAAATTTTAAATCATGTCAGACCTGTAAGTATTAGGCTGGTTAAATTTTTTATTTCAGCAATACTTTGTACCTCCTTAGAACATTCCTAGAAATAATCCCAGGTCATTATAGGTTTTTTAGAATAAATGGCTATTTAAATTTTTTATGGATATATGCATTTATTATGTACATACGTATGTGTCTGGTAATCAATCATGTAACATTCAAGAAAATTCAAAATACTAGATAAACTGATCACAGATATGTTCTATGCCAAATGCTATCAGATCTAATGTTGTATTGAGTCTCTGCAGCTGCTATGTTATTTTCACCTTCTTTTCATTTATTTGTATTAATTTTTACTGAGATTTTGCATGCTGTCCTCACGTATTTTTCATCTTCCCTCTTTCTTCATCTCCTTTCAATTTAGACTAATTCATTCCTCCTCTTTGAGGTATTATTGTCTCCCAAAACACTGCCCAAGAATTGTTCATAAAGCTGTCAACAATCTACAGCACTGGCTGAGGCAAGACCCAGACTGACAGATTTGTAACCTGAGGAAACATTCAAAACTGTATTATGTTTAATGGACTTCTCCTCCTGTTTGTGATCAAATAAAGCAGCAAGTCTAACAATATATAATGGAAGAGACTCATTTCACATACTATTTTGAAACAAATTATCTTCTCTATGTAGATAAAACTGGTTTTCTTTTTTATGTTACTAAATGTAGTGGACATTCTTCCTATTGTAAATGAAAGCATAATTTAATTAACATTTTATAAACTCCACATTCAATGCTCTTAAACATAGTTTATCAGAGAACACTACTTGTATCATCAGTACATCAACATCATTATGAACCACCCTTAGAAATTCTGTATTTCTAATCCAATTTACAAAAATTACCAATTCTTAACTGTTGTTTGTATGTTTGCTTAGGTTTATCATAAAACAAAACAAAACAAAACACAAAACCCACCATCACTGAATTGCTAACAAGAAACATGTAAAACTTTCTTCACTTCACTGATAACTCCCATGGCTAGCTGTTTTCCATTATGTCCAATGGCTGTACTTCAGTCTCATCATTATCTCTAAATATTTTAATCATGTGCTACTGTTTTCCTATATACTTTTTTTTCTTCTCCATATGCTTCAGAGTAAGTTCTCTGTCCTTACTCAGAGACAAGAACAGAGTTATTTCAGAAGTCCCTACAGATCCATGCTGTATAAAACATTTCAAAATAATTACACAGAACAGGTGTATTAATATCTACAGACAGTAGAATAAACTCTTCTTTTATGTTAGCTTTAAATGGTCACCTAGGATGAAACAGAAATATAAAATTAAACAGTAGTAAATATGTACCAAAATATTACTATAATTTTAGGACTCAAAGGCCTAACACCTTAATTTAGTATATTCCACTGAAGCAGTGGATGTTGCGTAATAAAAATATTAAAAGTAATTTTAAAGATCATTATCACCAAAACTACTAAGGTTAGACTTGTTCTTGTCCTACATCTTCTTGACCCAGAGGGTACAATGTAGTTTAATTTTGGACTACCAGGTCATCCTTTTAACTACAATCTTAGCTCATTTTTTCTCAGTTTCAATCAATACAAAAGTTGAGTGGAACCACAATAAATAGAAAGACAGGGGTTAGGCCATCCAGATCAGCCTAATAGCTCTGCTTTGAAATGTCACAAAATTATGCTTTTTGTCCGTTGCAATTCTAATAGCATTTGTCTTTAAAAATCACTGCAAAAGAGATTCTCTTACCTTGTGGACTTAGAAACTTCATGAAAAATAATGCAAATGCTTTCAAGTGCATTTGTTTTCTCTTCACAGACATCAACAAAGTGATGGGCAAAAGAACAAACAGGAAAAAATACCCTGCTCACAAGTTCTCCATATGTACCTAACCGTCCTTAACACTAACGTATTTGTTTCTGAAATTAGAGACAACAGCCAGCAAAACTGAAATCAGACAACATGCAGTAGGCAGGCAGAAGCCTGGTACTTGCTACAAAATACAAAGCTAATATATTTTACTTTTCTAGTTATCTGACAGCAGTGATCGTGTAACAGAAGGCAGGGAAAAGGAGAAAAGGGACAAAAAACCTAGCAAAACACCTTTTTTGCTAATGCTCTGAAAGTATCCAATGCATCTTCAGCAAAGAGGGATTCAGTATCACAAGAATGTTGTCATCACAGCAAAACACCAACTAGTGTACCAGAAGGAACAGTTATTCTCCAGAAAAAATCAAGCTTGGATGACTTCCATGAGGGTTGAAGACCTTGGCATCTAAGTCGTTGGCATCTAAAGCCTCGGCAATGGTTCATCAGCCCTTGAATTTATGGCACACTGCCATTTCCCAGTTCTTGGACAAGATGAGCAATTTGGATTGTGTTGTGAGAACATCAAGATCATAAAATTGACAGGCAGGAAGGATGTTTTTTGGACTGATGGACACTTCTCTAAATGCTTATTTCATTTGAGGGTAGTTATTACAGGGTCCAGGTATAGTAATAAAAAACCAAGACCTACAATGCAGTTTTCAAAATGGTGGTAAAAGTGGAATTGGACAGATGGAATAAAGTCAAAACCGGTAGAAATCTAGGCAGACTTCTTTATGATTATTTTAAATAATACTGAGAACACATACCAATAGCCTGGGCAAGGACACAAAGAAAGACATGAAGACTGTCAGATGCTCATAGTAATACTGTTAAATAATAAATACATTCTGCTAGTCACAGAATGTAATCTTTATTAATAAATCAGAAGTTGGGCTGGTCCAACCCCTCCACATCAGGAGGAAATTCTTTACAGTGAGGCGACAGATCACTGGGACAGGCTGCCCAGTCAGGCTGTGGAGTCTCCTTCTCTGGAGATATTCAAAACCCACCTGGACGAGTTTTTGTGCAACCTGCGCTCTAGGCACACCTGCTTTAGCAGAGGGGTTGGACTAGATGGTCTCCAGAGGTCCCTACCAACTCCTACCATTCTGTGATTCTGTGATCATAATGACTTCAAAAAGTTAAACAGATTTTAAAGTGGTCTTACTTGTTTGTAAATAATTATAAGTAATATATTGACAAAAAATATTGGGTTTTTTAAATTTTTCAGTATATCTTTTTCTGTATTGCTAACTACAGTAATGAAGAGGTCCCTAATTCTCAAGCATGAATACAGTCTACTCAATAGCAATTATATCATCTCTTCTAAAATCATACCATCTAATTCTAAATAAGTTTTGCTTGAAATTAACATCATACCAACTTCCTGAAATAGAATACTATCACCGTTTAAAGCTGGGCTGGCTATTAAACGGACAACAGACGCTCTTTGCTAACCCCCTCTCTCCCCAAAGAGGGGGAAGAGAAAAGGGAAAGAGACTTATGGGTTGGAAAAGTTAAAACAGCTTTAATCTAACTACAGTAATAATGTATAATAATAATAGGAAAAATAATTAAGAAATATATACAAATACATACAAAACCAATATCGAGCTCCCCTCCACCCCCTAAGATGAATACGTCACCCAGACACTGCAGGGCGTGCCCTGAGAAAGTCCCGGACTGTACTCAGCAGTAGGCAGGAGCTGGATTTAGGAATGCAGAGAACAGGTTCGAAGGCAGAAGAATCGGTCAGAGTCCTTCTTGGATGCCGCCACAGAAGAAGAGACAGTGACCCTTCTGATCCCTCAGCTTTATACCAAGTA
>VZSC01011785.1:30147-45580 GCA_013398225.1 Steatornis caripensis
TAAACACCGAGCCTTATCACTGCTACAAGCAGCT
Organism: Steatornis caripensis; assembly: GCA_013398225.1. Lineage (NCBI taxonomy): Eukaryota > Metazoa > Chordata > Aves > Caprimulgiformes > Steatornithidae > Steatornis > Steatornis caripensis. The sequence goes on from VZSC01011785.1 coordinate 30,182, forward strand.
ACTGTCTGGAACAACATGCAGTTAATTTCAGAGAGTGCAGAAGAGACTTCTCAGAAGAGACTTAACTAAAAAGCAGTTACTGAAAGAAAATTGCTTCTGTCCTAGCCCAAACCAGGACAAATACATACTGTATTGCCCTCATTGCATCTCTGTATTGACATTTTGATTTTAATTAATGCAAGTCAAGAAATGGAAAGAAACACTGGCAGTAACACTAGCCCATGAATATTCTTAGAGAAGCAGTTTAGCTGTGTAATTTGTTTCCCACTAAACTTCACAGTTAGGGCCTCATTCATACTGGCAGAGACATGCGGAGGTCTCCAGCCCCAGTTCCTGCACAGACTTGGCTCAGCTGTGCACTTACACTGGGCTGCTCAGGGCTTCATTTAGTTGAGGCATGAAATCTTCAAGGATGGAGATAGAGGTCCCCAGACCACCACCTGGTTGTCCTCATGGGAAAAAGGCTTTTCCTTATCTCCAGTCTTCAGTCTCTCATGTTTCAGCTTGTGCTGCTACTTCTCGCTTTCCTACTATGCAGCACTGAGGAGAGCCCAGCTGTGCCTCCCCCATCTCTCCCGTCAGTGCTGAGGATGTTGTTGGGTGCCCCTGAAGTTGTTCCTTCTCCCAGCTGAACCAGCCTCAGTCCCACAGTCTCTTCTCAGAGAGGAAGGGCTCCAGCCCCACTGTCTCAGTGGCCTTCTCTCAACTTGTCATTTTATCTGTATTTTTATTGTATACAGGTGATCAAAATCGAAATCAGTAATGAGATGTGGTCTAACGAGGCCTGAGCACAGGGGGAATAATTCCTGCCTGGATCTTCTGGCTTTGCCCCTGTTCACACAGCCCAGGATACCGTTGCCTTTCTTTGCAGAAATCTAGCCTTCATTTGGTCACATGAGGCACAAGCTGTTTTCACTAAACAGCCAAATTCTCAAGTGTTTCAAGAGTTAGCTACTGTAAAATTAGCACAAATATCACAGAATCATACAATACTAGCATGGTTTGTGTTGGAAGGGACCTTAAAGATCACCTAGCTCCAACCCCCCTGCCATTGCCAGGGACACCTTCCACTACACAAGGTTGCTCAAAGCCCCATCCAACATCAACATTTCCAGGGAGGGGGCATCCACAGCTTCTCTGGGCAACCTGTTCCACTGTCTCATCGCTCTCATTATGAAGAATTTCCTCCTAATATCTAATCTAAATCTATCCTCTTTCAGTTTAAAACCATTACCCCTCATCCTACCACTACAGGCCCTTGTAAAAAGTCCCTCTCCAGCTCTCTTGTAGGGCTCCTTCAGGTAGCGGAAGCCATAAAGTCTCCCCAAGAGCCTTCTCTTCTCCAGGCTGAACAACCCCAACTCTCTCAGCCTGTCTTCACAGGAGAGGTGCTCCAGCCCCCTAATCACTTTTCTGGCCCTCCAGTGGACTCGCGCCAACAGGTCAATGTTCTTCTTATGTTTGGGATCCCAGAGATGGACGCAGTACTCCAGGTGGGGACTCGCCAGAGTGGAGCAGAGGGGAAGAATCACCTCCCTCAACCTGCTGGTCACACTTCTTTTGATGTAGCCCAGGATATGGATGGCTTCTGCATTGCAAGCGCGCATTGCTGTCTCATGTTGAGCTTCTCATCAACCAACACCCCCAGGTCCTTCTCCTCAGCGCTGCTCTCAATCCATTCTCTGCCCAGCCTGTATCTGTGCTTGGGACTGCCCCAAGCAGTGTCCAGGACCTTCCACTTGGCCTTATTGAACTTTATAAGGTTCACATGGGCCCACCTCTCAAGCCTGTCAGGGTCACTCTACATGGCATCCTGTCCCTCCAGCATGTTGACCACACCACACGGCTTGGTGTCATTGACAAACTTGCTAAGGGTGCACTCAATCCTCCCATCCACGTTGCCAACTAAGATGTTAAATAGTGCTGGTCCCAATACTGACCCCTGAGGAACGCCACTCATCACTGGTTTACACTTGGGCATTGAACCATTGACTGCAACTGTTTGAGTGCAACCATCCAGCCAATTCCTTATCCACTGAGTGATTCATCCATCTCCAATTTAGAGACAAGGATGTTGTGCGACACAATGAACTAAAATTTTTGTTTACTTGGGAACATTCTGTTTTAACATAAATTTACTTTCAGCAAGTTGGGTGTGACTTCCAGCACAAAATCATTAAAAATAATACTGTTAAGATGATGTGTTTTCTTTTGCCCGTGTATCTGGAAATAACTTGTTAAGTTGTCAAACTCTTCTTCTACCTGGGCACCATTAAAGAAACCTACTCTGTCAACCACTTCTTCAAGAAACCACTTTATTCGAGATAATGTGTCTCAAAAGATAACTGAGACATTAACGTAGGTTTATTTAGCATGTTTTATTACCTGACAGGTTAATATTTATACAGGCTAAAAGTGCCATAAATAATTGGAATAAACTGGTGGTCTACATTTTAATGTGATTCAGGTTTGTATTTCTGTGGGTGCTTTTTGTTTTTTTTTTGGTCCTCAGAGCCATTTATTTATCTCTTTTTATTATTATTATGAAGAGAAGCAGAAATGTCAGACACTTCCTATCTAAAGTATTTTACCATCACGTTATACAGTTTGTACATTTATTTATCTTTTTATTATTATTTCAAAGAGAAGCAGAAATGCCAGACACTTGCTATCTAAACTATTTTACCATCACGTTACACAGTTTATGAAGCTGTCTTTCCACAGATGTACATTAAGAACATAAACCAGTCACTGTATGTGAACCAAAAAGATACTTATCTTAGCACTCATCTTTTGTCAATTGCCAAGATCAGATGCAGAGATAAGAGTGTAACAGGACATATATATCATGAACCTTCTTCAATGTATTACCCCAGCATCCAGTAATTTGAAGCTCAGTGACCTATTATATTTGTGTATGCTTAAAAAATACACTCTGGTGTGCTCCAGAACAGAAAGATGGGGCTATTCCATGCTTTGTTATTTTCTGAGTTTTCTATTAAAGCTCTATAATCCTACATCTGCAAATTTCATAAATATTTGGAATTGCTAAAATTAGGAGGAAGCTCAGGTACTAATGACCTGGAACACACCTTACAAATGAAATTCAGTCACTCTCCAGAGATGTTTGACACACATCATTTCTACCTAATCTCACATTTACTAACTCATAGGAGGTATTAAAAACCTTTTAAAAAGAACTGCTTACTTATCTACTCAGTTGAAGACATGCTTGCCTTGACAGAAATAAATGTATACAGAATGAGAACGGGTAGAATTAAAATAAAAAAAGAGTGCCAAAATAAGGAGCAATAAAATAAATGAAAAAAGAAATCATGTGTTTGGGATGCTGTTTCCAATGGATGGTTTTCCAGTTCCCATTTTGCCTTACAAATGCATGCTTATATTGCCAAATTTCATGGAAATGAGCAGCGCAGCCATTTAAAAGACATCAAATAAACATCCTTTTTATTACAGCGAAATGCAAATATCAAGTCTTAACAAGTAAATCTAGGGTCTGTAATTTTAAAACAGCAATAACAATAACCTCAGGCTATGTTCTCATTTTGTGGTTGACTTTATGAGAAGCAACTGTTATTTCTGTGTGGCACTTCACTGACTTAGAGGCATGCTCGTTCAAGTTAAAACAGTGGTACTCTGGCAGTAATTGTGATGAAAAGCCAATGATTGTTGGTAAATCCAATCGCACTGCCCATGACAAGGCTTTTAACCTATTTCAAATTTAAATGTCAATGTTTGCATAAACATTTCTCAGAAAGATTCAACCTAAGCAAGAATACCAGTGACCCTTGTGATAAAATTCTGGAAGAGGAAAAGCTCTAACAGATTCCATCAAACCCCGGGTAGTTATTGTACTGGAAGTTTCTTAATGGTTACCTAGAAGACAACAATGAATGGTTTGCCTGTCTGTGGCTGTCCTTCCACAGACATATAAAAACGTACCTGTATTTCAGAAGACAGGAGTTTTACAGATAGAGCTAGCCTCTATATCAGTTTAAAACAGGTAAAGAATACCTAAACCCAAAGAGTGTCTGTTGCAGAAATATGTATTTTTGTCTTTGTAGATATGAAATATTTATTGATTTTATCTCCTTATATGTAAGAAATCTATATAAGGAACAGATAGTTATACGCACACTTGATTGTGATTTCCAGATGGAACTAAACTTGAAATAATTCTGATAAAAAGATTGCAAGCTGTCAGAATTGCAGTATTACTGAATACCTTAAAACAGCAATAACAAGTGTAAAAAGTTTACATTTGGGACTCATGCTGGAGAACAGTATGCAAATTTCTTTAGCATATTCTAGAGTATATGTTTAAATTAGCACTCAAGGAAGAGTTAAACTTTTAAAACTCTGTTTAATACTGCATAGACTTCAAACACCTTCTTTCTATTTCAATATTACCATGACAAGTTCTGACAAGTCATATGATCCTCCTGCTAGACTCAAAAAGTCCAAGATGAAGAATCTACTGCTGTTACTCTAGTTAGAAACAATTTTATTGACTTTCTTCATCGTAATTTTTTTTATTTATAGTCAATTTTAAGGGTCTCAGAGAAACTATGCTGTTCTATGATTCTTTTGGAGCCTAGTCACCAAAGCAATTTTTAATTCGTTAGTCCTGAACACCAAGTCTTCAAGTCCACTTACGTCTTCAGGATTCCTCACAGTCATCAAAGGAAATGCAGATAGCCAGGCTCCATGGCTAAAGCACACATCATCCCAAAATATGATTAATTTTACAGGACAATAAACACCATGGTCGCAATAAATAGACAGAAAGCTCAACTGTGAATATCTTTGTATTTCTCATATGTGGTCAAATTAAACCAGAATTGGTTTGGTGATCTTATGCCTCTAAGGAGCTGGCAAAATAGATTGGAATGGAAACTTCATATTCCAAACTTCATGAACTGCCTAAAATCTTGTTTTTATCTCTGTCAAAACCCTGACATAAAGGGAAGAAGATACTACAATAGTCATTAATGTCAAATATTTTTTAACTGAAAATCAGATATGTAGTAGTTTATCCATTACATATAGAAGTTATTCAACACATCTTGAGGAAGTCCTGGATAAGAATCTCCCATTCAGTACTCACATGTGGTGTACCAGTTTTTCTCCAGCTATCTGAAACTCTCTTTGCCCTAGTTTAAAGAGAAAGCTGCTCTCCCAAAATCCAGAACTACAATGCAACTTGTATGGCAGTTGGAGTGGGTGACAGGCCTACCACATGTGTTTAGTAGAAACTTTTTTCCTCACTAGTTAACAATCCTTTTCCAAACATCCACCTAGTGTCACTTGAGGCATGCCAAAACTGCAGAACTGTCAAAGAATGGAGGAGAACATCTAACTTCCACATCTTAGAAAATATTCACTCCTAACAAGTTTACTATAATGCAGGTAATGTTAAGAGTGGGCAATTTAATGCAAATCAATTACATCAGCACCCAAATCCAGAAAATAAGAGCAAGGCTCAAGCATTTAATTGTGTTTGTTATGCATTCCTATATTACCATGTTATGTTATAAAACAATATGGCCAAGCACAGAAAGCATGTCCCCTAACTTGCTAGCAACACTAACTAGTTCTGCCATTGACTAGCCCTGCTCATATTGGCCTTTTCAATAATAGAAAGATTTAAGTGCAGCAGTTGCCCAGATAACTATATCGTGCTATTGGGTTCTATAGTGCTTCAAACATGGTTCTGTTGACAAGGTTCTGACACATCCTGAAAGTCTGTGCTGCCAACAATTTATGTAGAAAAACTGAGCATAAAAAAGGATGGTAAGAGGCATCCCAGCCTGTATTTATAGCTTGATCATATGAAATAAAAAAAAGAGAAAAAATAATTATTTTTGCCCAGAGTTAACTATCCTATTTGCCTTAGTAATTTAATTTTATGTAAGGTGTAGGATCTGCAATTTATTTTACCTGAAGAAATACAGTTTTGCACTTTTTATATTTATTTCTTGAGCAATAAAAATAAATTTTCTAGCATAATTTTCTTAAGATGAAATAAACTTATTGCATACTTATTGCATATTTTGGACATGGATGAACTTAAATTCCATTCACTGACATCTGCTTCTAGATTCCACTCTCAGGATTCTTCACATCTCTTACAGCAGCTGCCACTCCACAAAATTGTACCAGTCTCTGAAAGCTAAAATGAAAGAGCACCCGGCATCTCTACTGTAGGTCTTAAATAATTTTTAAAAAATGGCCTTTTAATCAGAAAATTCCTTGTAATTACTCTAATGTCAAGACACACTACATCCTAAATGAAAAATAACTAGTTAGCAGTTATTAATTAAAACTCATAAAAAATTAATAAAATTACGTACAATAGCCAAAAGTCTCATGCACGACTCATTGTGACCATTCGTCAAAGTCCATAAAATATTCCTTAAAATTTAAAAGGAGCAATATGCTGCTCACGTTACTTACTGGCTTTGAGCTAGGAGAGGTAAATTGCCAGGATACAATATGCACCTTAAGATATCACCACTGATTTTGCAGGATAACAAAATCCCTACTGATCTGGTGTGCAGCAATGAAAACATTGGAGAAGTTTCCTGTTACACAAAGTTCTATCTAAATGCAGTAGTCTAATACTTTGCTCTTAAATACACTAGGAAATGTCATAATGCAGCATAAATCCTAAATTATTTAAGCCTTCCTATGGGCACTTAAGCTGTATCTCTAGTAAAGGTAAGTGTATGATAGAACGAGGGGGTTAAGCATCTTGTCCCAATTTGTACTACTAGTAAAAAGCAAGCCAATAATTCAAATTCATTCATTAAATACTTATTTAATAAAATAGAATGCAGAAATATGGGGAAAATGCAGAATTACTTCTTTGAAACATGTTTCACTGTTCAAGATATAAAAACCACCTGACAAAAATCAGTATTTTGTTTCTAAGAATAAAAGTTGCTGTGCTTTTATATTTCAGCATTTAAATATCTTGTCTAATCTTCAATATAATTTTTTCAGTCTTTCCTTTGCCTTTTGCTTACCCCTAGATTCACACTTTGTATTTACAGTAAATTCAGTTTTATTCACTCTAGTTATTCTATAAGATAGGATACACAATGCAGACTTTGGCTGTGTGACTACTTACCTACTTAATCATTTGAGAACTTTTTTAAAAATTTAAAATTTTTACAACATATGGACTTGAAGTCCCTCTGAAATGATAGCATAATAGTGCCTCAGAATAGGCACTATTATATGAGAGGATTGCAAAAAACCAGAAAGCTCTTCCACGATATGCAAAGAAATGAAGAACAAATCTTCTTAGTATGATATTGAATATTCATGCTTTCTTAAGAGAACTGGGTAAAAATTGCTTATAGTGCTTACTGGAAGGCTCTTACACATCAGGACTGATGCATTCTGCAAGTGTAGGCAGCTATTTGGGATCCAAGGAAATCTAATAGAGCAAGAAGGGAGAAGGCCACTTGGGAACCAACATGTTGGTAAGTCTAGGGGTAAAAAAATAAGGTGTCACCCAATCTGAGGAATGTTGCTGTTCTGTTAGGAGCTGTGCCTTCACGTGTGGTTAGGATTCATACAAGCAACACCAGAATCCCAGTTCTTCCTGTTCTCTTGAGAACCAATAAGCCATTGACCACTGACCTAACCATTTACCTTGTCTCCAGGATAAAAGCTAAGTTGCAACCCTTCCAACACTCACTTTTAAAACTCCAAATGGCTGCACTAGACATGTGTTGTGAAATGCAGAGGAAGTAAGTCAAGAAATGCATTGCCATGATAAATTGCTCTTGATAACTTCTTGCCTAGTAGAAGACATCTGAATTATCTTGCTAGCAATCCTGTCAATAGAAAGGATTCTCAATCAGGTGGTGAGGATAAAAATGAAGAACTGCAGGTTATGATTTGATTCCCTGTTCAAAAGACAGGTCTTTGCAGGCATGATGAACTGAGGAAGAAGTCACAGCATCCCTTAATAAAATTAATCTAATTTTGTTGCCAGTTTACCAGAAATAAAAACTTGGGCAAAAAAATGTGGCATTCTCTCCTTCCTTTAATAAACATTGGCTTTGGAAAAGAATGAAAGGAACTTCTCACTGCTGGACAGATGGGTGAAAGAGTGGACAGACGAGCTGGCACTCAGTCATTCTCTCAGGAAGAAGGTGGTGCTTGCTTAATAGTCTGTCCACAAAGAGGGCTCACATGGTCTAAAACAAGACAACTAGCTAATTCTACAGGAAAAACAAAGTATTGTCTGGTAGAAAGAAAGTAAAGCATATGGAGGTAAGCACAGCTGAAAAGAACTATCTGCCTGTGAAACGATAACCATGTATATTACCATTTTCAGTAACCTCATCTTTTTCTCTGTGTTTTAAACATTTAGAGATGTTGAAGTTATCAAAATTTTAAATTCCTATTTGTTTTTCACCTAACTAAAATGCCCTCACACTATAGAATTGTGTCATGGCAAGGAGCCGGGAACTACAACTGCAATTGTCATAGTGTAATCACCAAATCCATTTGAATAAAGTAAGTAAAAAAAAAACCATCAAGCCAAAACTGAGACCAGCTAAACTTTACCAGTTTTTGGTAAGAGCAAACAATGAAATGAACCCTCAGCTCCTTGTTCCATATATCAGACTTCTCCTAGCAATAACTTTGGTATAGGAAGAAAAAATTGAAATCGATTATTAATTATTAACTTTCTCAAGTTCTCAAAACAGTACCAAAAACATTGCATCATTTTAGTTGGCTCTGAGTTTCACTACTACTGCCATCTAATGCTCAAAAGCTAGATTTAATGAATTTATCCAAAAGTTCATGATATGTACACCAGTTTCAATAAGGCTCCTAATAGATCCATTATTCCCCTTTCTTTAATGAAACATCATCATTTCACTGTTTAAGCAGACAGTAAGTAATGAGAGTAATCAACATGATTGAAATATTAAGAAAATGGAGGAAAAGAATCCTAATAACATTTACTGATAAAGTAAAACCTAAAAAAAAAAAAGGCCAATTCTCATGACTTATCTGCAAAGCAAAATTAGACATAAGTTTCGGGCATCAGAGCCTAAAACTATCTATATTAACAGCTGAAGATGAAAGCTAAACCATCCTTAGTTACGTTCAGCCTCTACCTTTCCTTCTGTCCTTCCCTCTAGTATGAAAGCTGCAACAAATCTGTGCCTGAGGTTCTCAGCTCTATCTTCTTTGTATTTTTAATCTAAAAATCCAATCTTAAAACAACCTATACCAACTGATATCCTATTGCACCCTTCTCCTTTTCTCATGCAATAAAATAAATTTCTAGAAATGAGGAAATGACACGAGCAATAAATATCTGAAATATAATCTTTGTTTGACTTACTCATTAGAAACTCTCTTCAGTACATACTACATACATAGCATCAGCACATCCCTCCCCGCCCTTCTGACTATCTCACATTAAGACCTATCCTCCTCTGTTTCAGGACTTAAGTAAAAAAAACCAAAAAATAATTTTAAAGTATCTCAGTATTGTTAGAAACATAATGTGCTCAGTACCCATCAGAGGAAGTACCAATAAGCCTAAATTTACGTTTTAGGTTTGAAAAATGTGAATAGTACAGCCTGATATTTTTTTCTGCTTGTTTTTTGTGGTTTTGACATTTTGCAACTAATGACCAAACTCAAGATTTAACTGATCTGAAGTCCAGCTAAGACAGTTTTCCCACTGACTTCAACATATTCTCAACTCCATCCTCTGTCTGATATATGAAACATGTCAGAACAACAAATGATTGCTTTTGGGCTTACTAATGGCTTTTCTACAGTTGGCTTCATCTTCTTGCCATAAATCAACTTCCAAGTGACAGTTTCTTTTCGCAAAAAAATCCCTGGCAACTTTTCAGCCTCTCAATTGACTTTCCTTGCATTCTGGTGCAGGTATAATCAAGAGGATTCCCCAGATAGTCTTCTACCTTATCTATACAGCCAAACCCCAAACAAATCTCTGTGTGAACATTAAGATAGAGGCTGTCTATACAGATTTGTTTATCTTAGGAGCTATGCTGATAATGCCATTTAAGACAAGACGATATATTTTATTAAAATAAATTACAGACCCAGTGAAAACTTGGCAATGCAACAGCTGAAATGATGGAATATTTGGGAGCTGAGATGAGCTTTTGAGCTTATAATTAAGCTAGAAGCACTGAATTTCGAATTATTAAATAGAAAATGTACTTTATAACTTCCATTCATAGCAGCAATCATAAAAAGTTGATTTCTTTACAAGGGTATTGACAGTGATGAAGAACAGTTCTCAGCCAAGTTAGACGGGATACAAAAATATGCCTGTACTTTTCCAGGACAAATTCCTTTTTCAAAGACAGGGAATATGAATGAGCACATAAAGAACAAGACTATTTCACACTCAGATAAAAAATTTACATTGATTGAAAATTAAAGGTTGAATGCTAACACGTTTAGCATTCACCTTTAAGTGAACTTTTTTAATTACTGTTGGGAGGGGAGGGGAGGGGAGTAGGAAGTGACCAACAATGATCCAGCTGCCAGACCACTTCAGAGCTGACCAAAAGTTAAAGCATGTTATTAAGCGCATTGTCCAAATCTTTCTTAAACACTGACAGGCACAGGCCATCAAGTACATTTTCCGGAAGCCTGTCCCAGGGTTTGACCACCCTCTCGTTAAAGAAATGCTTCCTAATCTGCAGTCTAAACCTGTCCTGACACAGCTTTGAACCTTTCCCATATGTCCTATCAGTGGATCCCAGGGACAAGAGATCAGCACCTCCCTCTCCACTTCTGCTCAGGAAGCTGTAGAGAGCAATGAGGTCACCTCTCAGCTTCCTTTTCTCCAAACAGACAAACCCAAAGTCCTCATAAGTCATGCCTTCCAGCCCTTTCACCAGCTTTGTTACCCTCCTCTGGACACATTCAAGGACTTTAACATCCTTCTTAAATTGTGGGGCCCATATTGCACACAGTACTCAAGGTGAGGCCGCACCAATGCTGAATACAGTGGGGTAATCCTGTCCTTTAACTGACTGGTCATGCTGTGTTTGATGCAATCCAGGGTGCAGTTTGCCCACTTGGCTGCCAGGGCACACTTCTATATTGAGCTGCTGACAACCAGCACCTCCAGATTCCTTTCTGCAGGGCAGCTCTCCAGCCACTCCTCTCCCAATTTAGACTTATGCCCNCTTTCTTAAACACTGACAGGCACAGGCCATCAAGTACATTTTCCGGAAGCCTGTCCCAGGGTTTGACCACCCTCTCGTTAAAGAAATGCTTCCTAATCTGCAGTCTAAACCTGTCCTGACACAGCTTTGAACCTTTCCCATATGTCCTATCAGTGGATCCCAGGGACAAGAGATCAGCACCTCCCTCTCCACTTCTGCTCAGGAAGCTGTAGAGAGCAATGAGGTCACCTCTCAGCTTCCTTTTCTCCAAACAGACAAACCCAAAGTCCTCATAAGTCATGCCTTCCAGCCCTTTCACCAGCTTTGTTACCCTCCTCTGGACACATTCAAGGACTTTAACATCCTTCTTAAATTGTGGGGCCCATATTGCACACAGTACTCAAGGTGAGGCCGCACCAATGCTGAATACAGTGGGGTAATCCTGTCCTTTAACTGACTGGTCATGCTGTGTTTGATGCAATCCAGGGTGCAGTTTGCCCACTTGGCTGCCAGGGCACACTTCTATATTGAGCTGCTGACAACCAGCACCTCCAGATTCCTTTCTGCAGGGCAGCTCTCCAGCCACTCCTCTCCCAATTTAGACTTATGCCCAGTGTTACTCCATCCCAGGTACATCCCATCCCAGAATCCAGCATTTGGACTTGTTAAACTTCATCCTATTAATCATTGCCAAATGCTCCAGTCTAACTAGATCCCTGTGCAAGCATCTTGTCCCTCAAGAGCATCAACAGCACCTCCCAGTTTGCTATCATCAGCAAACTTGCTAATGGTGCATTCAACTCCTGCATCCAGATCATCAATAAATTTATTGAACAAGACTGGCCCTAGAACTGAACCCTGAGGAGCGCTGCTTGTGACCGGTCACCAGCCAGATGTAGCCCCATTCACTATAACACTTTGAGCTCTGCCATTCAGCCAGTTCTTCACCCAGCACACCATGACCCTGCTCATCCCACAGTTGGGACAACTTGTCCACAAGCTGTGAGGGACAGTATCAAAAGTCTTACTAAAAATCTAGAAAAATTACATCCACCACCTTTCAGTAGTACCCAGAGTCATCTTCACCATAATTTTTTCCACAAATTGAAGTTAGACTAACAAGTCTATATTTTCCTGGGTCTTCCCTCACATCCTTCTTATAAGTTGGAGTAACACTGGCTAGCTTCCAGTCAGCAGAGACCTCCCCAGACCTTTGGTAGATGATCAAGAGGGGTCCAGCTGTAACAATAATAACAGTAATTCAGGTAATAACAGTAATTCAGATATGCACTGTTAAGGCAGTATCTCCTGAAATATGTCAATGCTATAAAGACCACAGTGTTATAAGCCTAGATTCAGGTGCATTGATGGTGCCACTGAAACATCTGGCTCTAATCAGTGCTTTTGACTGTATTTGACTGAAAAACTTCCTGAAATGCTTCCACTTGAAAAATTACTTCATTATTCTGTTTTGTTGTTATCATATTAAGCATGCACTGACACTGTACTCACAAGAAGCATTCAATATAAACAAGAGTGCTAAAATGCTACTATTACTAGCTAACGTTTTACATCAGTAGATTCTTTGTAGTAGGTTTACAGTAAATTTAATGGAATTTTTTTTATTTTAATGGAATAATTTACATCACAGTGGATTTAACTCAATTTTGCACATGATTTATCCACTTGTAAGTGAAGATAAAGAAATTCCATTTGCTACTGAACTAGTGAGTGGTAACTTTATTAATGCATCTTTGGTACAAAGATAAATGGTACAGTAGTAAGTCAGCTGCAGAACTTAACATCAGTTTACAGCAAGCATTGAAATACCTGAAATTATACATATCATAACCGGATTTTATATGCTGCCTAAGCCTTAGAGTATTCATAAAAGTTTCTCCCTCCCCACAGAGCCACTTAAATCACAGTTCTTTCAACCTCTTACCAGACTACTGCAATGAAACTTCATTTGCTTTGTTGCATCAATTAAAAGTCATTGCTTGAGCATTGTTTTATTAATAGTCCTAATGACCAAAATAGTTTTGCTTTGACAAAATCCATTGAATTTCAGTTTCACTTTAATCTTCATATGTTTGCAAAAAATATTTTAAATACCTTTGTATGTGTTACTCTTTGTAATTTTTGCTTCCTATGTCAAATCTTTGAAAACTTAACAATCATAGTAATAAATACTATTTTATGACCTATTGCCAGGCTAAGCAAGCTGAAGTATTACATAAGCTTTCTTTAATTTCTAAATTACTTTTTCAGATATATGTGAAAAAGCATTCATACTAGGCTCTTTCTGTATTTGAAGATTAGTACTTATTACATTAAAATGGATTTAATTTTACTGTCATTTCAGTACACTAGTGTCAAACATGTCCTACATTTCAGCAAACATTTTTGTCATCCTAATGGTGCACTTGATAAGACATGAGCATTCACAGAAATCACTAGCCTGGAAAGCTGAAGACAAACCTACTACATGAATGTCTTTTTCTAGTAATTGCCTTGGTATTATTATGCTATATTAGGCATCTCATACGAATATTTGCTGTGATAACAATTAAATTGAAGCTATCAAGCTGCTAATACCACTGGGTTCCTTACAGACCTGCTGACATTGTCAGATGTTGAGTAACTAATCATCGTATCATCTCCTCAAACAGATAATCTCTAGAACTATGTTAATTTTTGTAATCAATATGAAATATTGACATGAAAATATTCTCCAGAATTCTGCTGTCAATTTTACTTTCATGCTGTGCAGCAATGACAACTACATTGCTAATTAATATCATAAGAGTTTGTTTAGTGAGTGGACATGCAGATACATACATTGCATTCAGAATTGAGGCCTCAGATTATTACAACAGGAAACATGGCATTTGATTAATTGCACTGGCTTTCATTAAGGCACTGGCTTCAATTGAGACAGTGGTTTTAGGCAACCGAACAGAGAAAGCTTGCGTAATCTTAAACCCTGATACTGAACCAGTAGATACTGAACCTACACAAGGCCTAGGGCCTTAAATGCATGCGTAACAACTAATCCCAAGAAAACAGATTGCATTTTAAAATTTCTTAGTGCAAGAAAAACTATTTTGTACTCTTTTTTTAATCAATTACAATACGCAAATGACCTACAATTTTACAAACTGATTTAAAAAAACCCACAATGCAAATTTGAATGACAGTTTTATTTAAATTCCATTACCTTACACTCAGGCAGAAATTGGAAAACCTTATATTTTTTTATGTATGTACACAGACATACAGCATTGCACAATATCAAAATTATAGCACAGAAGTCTAAAAAAAACCCCATCCTTATTCAGAACAGCTAGCAGNAAATTGGAAAACCTTATATTTTTTTATGTATGTACACAGACATACAGCATTGCACAATATCAAAATTATAGCACAGAAGTCTAAAAAAAACCCCATCCTTATTCAGAACAGCTAGCAGTTGTACACATAGGTAATCGTCTGCCTTTTCTTGTAAAGATCAGTCAGAATATATCTATGTGCTGCTTGTATCTGGGTCAGTCTTTGAGGAACCAGATCAAAATGGTAACCTATTGTATATAGCAGGTCATGGCTCTTCTGAGTTAAGAAACTTCATTTTATTTCTATGCTTACATCACTGGATACTGGTCCTGCAAAGAAAGACTGGCAGAAGAAATACTACTCCTCCCTCTACTAACTCTTTTTTCATTGTTCTAATTGTCACTTGTTTCTAGACAGATTTCTCATGATTTGGCCAAGATGATCTGCGAAAAGGGACTGAATCGTCACAGGTATCAATGAGTGAGGAAAAAGTATAAAACAAATACGTGTTTTAAATTTGATCTGCTCCGGATGGCTTAGTTTGCACTTTCGACGTAGCCAGCATATACTCACTCATGTTATCAAAAATGCCTATAACACTATATGCAGTCATTAGATACTAGAATGGCAGTATCCAAATAGAGGTCATGCTAAAATTAGTCATTGAGTTGTTGTTTCAAAGAATTTAACAGGTGTACATTCTTAGCCAAAACTGTTCAGTGAAGAATTCTTTCAAGCTAAATAGAACTGCTCTGCTTTTGTCTGATATTATTTCAATTCCTCTTCTTAGATCACAACTGCCAGACATCTATCTATGAACTAGTATTCACAAGTTTCTTTTCTTTCATAGATA
>VZSC01011786.1:0-11876 GCA_013398225.1 Steatornis caripensis
GGACTGCTCCCACAGGAAATGTGCTAAGGCTGAAATCTTGTGCTGACCTTAAGCACCCCCCAGGAACACTTTCCCTGACCCACCAACACTGGGGCTACAGGCTCGCCCTTGCAAGAGAAAGCCTGGCATCTTCAATTGTGACGGTTGGCCTGCCTTCCGAGCCTGGCTCCAGAAAATACGAAGCTCTCAGGACTGCTCCCACACGAATGGTGCCAAAGCTGAAATCTTGTCCTGGCCTTAAGCAGCCCCTGGCAGTGCTTTCAGTGTTCAACAGAGACTGGGGCTACAGGCCTGCCCTGTACCACAGAAAGCCCGACGTCTTGATGTTTGCCAAAGGGCCGGACGGCCGAGACTGGCTCTCAAAAATTCAAACGACTGCTCCCACAGGAAACGTGCTAAGGCTTAAAGCTTGTGCTGGCCTTAAGCGCCCCCCAGCAGGACTGAGAAACCTTAAAACATGGAGAGGGAATACACTTGCTGCATCCTGAGTTTGTTGCCCCCTCCTCTTATTTCTTACTCCAACATGCCAGTAGGTAATACTCCCACAGCTAATGTTGCATATTTTCTTAGGTTTATGTCTTTAATAACTATTGCCTCCTCTTATTTTTGCCTTTTTTCTTATCTTTAATTTCTTGACCATTTTGATGCATGCAACATGAGAAAGAAAACAAATGTATAAGGGAGATGTCTGCTGCATTGACCAATCAAGTTAATTGCCAGTGTCCTGGCATGGCCTGTAATATACAACACATCTAATTGAAAACATTACAAATCAGGTTTCTTTCTATCGTATGTTGTTTATTGTTTGAAACCATGTCTTAATACTTTTGTTAAATGTAAAAAAATAAAGCGACTTGTACTACTAAGATCAAAACCATTATAAACTCAGTCAAACCAGAAGTAAACAGTGCTGTTAAAATACTAATTAGAGCAAACCCCCAAATCAGAATTAACAAATACTGTTGGACTACAACCAAGCCATTACATTAACACATAATCAATGCTTATTGAAATCCCAAATAAGAAATGTAGAGAGAAAACTGCCCATATAATGATACATTCCCATTAAGAATTTGGTCTCATTCAGTGCAGTAAGGTTATCTGAACATATCACTATTAGCCCTGTTGCATTACTTGAAAGTCACATTTGCAGTCACTGTCACTTCTACTTAACTGGACTGTTACGGGACAGATTTTTTTTTGTGATTTCTCTTGCCGTCTTTACATAATATCAGCTTGACAGCATAGCTGTGGTCTCGGAAGGTTAGCAGCTATAGATAAACACTGACGAAAGCTAATTGATTCTGCGTGCTTTATTTGAAAATAAAGAGCATGCACCAGTTTGAAAATGTTTTAGAAGAGAACATATGAAGATGAAGTAAGAATGTAAGCACATTAAGGCTGGCTGCTACTTCTTCACTTTTTTCACAGGAGGTTCCATTCCCGGAGATTTTGCATGATCAGTGCCCGCCTTCCTTTGGGAAGCTTTAGCTGGCTTTAGGATATTGTCTTTCTTCAGAGGAGAAGCCACTTCTACTTTCCACTTAGTTTTGTCCATTTTTGCTTCTGGCTTAATCTTTTCTTTTTCCTCCTTTTCAGACACCATTTTGAAAGGAATAAAATATGCTTCCATAGGCTCATCTCGCAGAGGGGTGGCATCATCCCTTCTTGGGAGCATGAACAGAGAGTCTGGTTTAAGGTCTTGTGCTGTAACTGGCTCTCTTGGTTTTCTCTCACCCTCTAACAATGCAGCATTGGGAAAGCCTTCATTCTCATCCTCTTTTCTTCTCTTCCGGTGTTTTTTATGTTTATTTCCTTTGCCATCTCCCAGTGGATTTTCCACCTTCTTCTCTTTTGATTTTGTAGGATCTTTGATGCCATGGCTCTCTCTTCCAGAACGGTTTTCACTGTAATTTCCAGCTGTATTACAATTCTGATGGCTCCGCCCACCAGGATAATCCTCCCTACGTCCCCGAGCATATGGCGAATTCTCTTGTCTGGTCCCAGGTAGACCACACCTATCTGGAGCAAAGTTCTCTCTGTTTACTGCACGTGGAGGATGAATGCCAACAGCAGCATCCTTGCAAAACTTTTCGTACCGTGCTCTATAGTTCCTTTCCCGTTCTCTATACCTTTCCTTTTCAAACGGATCTCTGAAGTCAACAGATCTGCCATAGTAAGCTTTCATATCATATGGTGGAACTTCTCTGTAGCTGTTAAAATATTCCTTTTCTGCTTCCCCTAGAGGTATAGTCCGTTTAGTGGGAGACTGGCCTCTAAATCCTGAAGACCTTGACCGTGAATGGTATCTTCTGTATGGGGGTGACCTTGACTTTGAATGGTGATAACCAGGTGACCTTGATCGAGAATGATAGTTACGACTCTTCCCTTTGCCTTTTCTTGGACATGGTGGTGATCGCGAGTAGTAACAAGAATAGGAAAGACTAAATGATTGAGAGCAGTAGCGAGCGTGGGAAGAACCTGATCTTGACTTGCAGTAGGTATCTGAACTTCTAGAGTAAGATGAAGCACTAGAAGGGGTCTTGGACCTTAAAAAAACCACAAAACACATACAAAAAAAAGAAGTTAAAACAGTCCCTCTCCCGACACTTTCCCTCCAAATTTGGTTTGTTTTTTTTTTTCCTTTCTATATGCTGATGGTGACATCTTCTTTCAGCTGCTAACATAATGGTACTGCAAACTGAAAAACCCGATAACCTGTAAAAGTTTCTGCTTACAAGACAGAACAGCTGCTGCTTTGTTAGTGTAAAGACATACAGGAAGGGTAGGATAAGTCTATTTCCACTCAATTCTATCATCACATGAACTGCCATGGCCATTGCCTGATTTAAGGTGGTGTGTACTGGCCTCTAATGGTACGCAAATGTGCACGTTTTCCACTACTCTGCATCTGCATGCACTGCAATTCATGTTTGTGGCACTAAGATGCAAAAAGAACAGCCTTAATGGCTACAGTGCACTATCAAACACCAAGAAAACACGATTTAGCCTGAAGACAGTAAAGCTCAGTTTTAAAATGCCAGCTTAGTCTATTTAACTTCACCACTTTCACCACTGCAATTTGTGCAGGATGC
The DNA here is from genome assembly GCA_013398225.1 of Steatornis caripensis. NCBI lineage: Eukaryota > Metazoa > Chordata > Aves > Caprimulgiformes > Steatornithidae > Steatornis > Steatornis caripensis. The sequence goes on from VZSC01011786.1 coordinate 3,096, forward strand.
CAAATACTTGTACTGCAATTCCTACACGCAGGACTGTTTAAGCAATGCTTCTCACCAGATGTCCTAGCAAAATCTTGCACATTCCTCTAGCTCTAAACAAGGAGAGTGACTGCATTTCAAGAAAAATCATATCTAAAAGCTCCTGCACTCAGCCTCTGGGGCGATGACTCAGTGCCATTCCTCTAGGAAAGACACTGGCAGCATTACTAAGAGACAGCTATTCAGACTCCTGCCCAAGTGATTTGGGGGGATATAAAAACATCAGCGACCCTGAGTTTTTTCTTCACAAGTTTTTCTTTAATTACTTTTTAAAGAACCATTCCACATCATTCCGCGAATTCTCAGTAGCATCATTCCTCCTCTCAAAGTCCTTCACCAATTTCAGATCTCCTTACAAACAAGTCTGAGCTTTTCATTCCCAAGAAAAACTTAACGAAGTCAACAAAATACTAGCAACAGCCACAAGTTTGCAGTCCAGGTTAAAATCCCTCCATGTATCCACATGGGATAAACAAAAGAGGAAATGCAGACAGCTTTTCACTTTTCTCCTCCAAAGTGCTTTGAGGCAATGGCTACAATTAGAATAGGGAGATGCGGAAAATCCAGCAACTATGTCCATTCTGTTTCTGGCCTCCTCACAGCTGTCAGGTAGTGAAGGCTGTCATTGCAGAGCAGCTTTAGTAAAAGACACACCCGCTCCTTAACGACTGCTGCCCAATTACAGCTGTCAGCCACGTATAATCTGTGCCCTGTTTGAGATCATCCAATCCATCTGACGACAGAGGTGGAGTGGGACTCCTGATTCTTCCAGACAGTCTGCTTCTCCGTTACGGACGTGTAAATCAGTTACCAGGAAAACTAATACCTACGCTCCTTTTGAATCTTTTAATAGTCCATCAATTCCTTAGCACAGTCATTTATAAACTCCCCAAGTCTGGATGTTTCTTTTCCCTGTAAAAATAAGTTTGACCTTTTCTACAATTATAGTTCGACCTTTATTACAAAAAGGCACCAAGAAGAAAAACATGGCCAATACGAGAAAATGTATACTGCATAAATATGCAAAAGGTGAACATCCTCTATTTCAGCAGAACCAGTTTAGAATTCCTACAAGCTTTAGGGAACATTTTAGAATGACATTTGTCTTGTCTTAGTTTTGTATGTTTACCATCTGCAACGAAAAATTATATTGGAAAAAACACTATGTCATTTTTCCTTATGTCAGATGCACTTTGGTGTAACTTTATTCCAATATGCTACCAAAATACAAAAATGGAAGACAACGCAACTTCATTGAGCCAAGCACTTCCTCCTCTTTAAGTCTCCGTTGTTCTCTGTAGAACTCCTCTCTAGATAAAGGAGGCCAAGAGCTTCCTGGCTTGTATCAGAAACAGTATGGCCAGCAGGAGCAGGACAACGATCGTTCCCCTGTACTTGGCACCAGTGCAGCCGTACCGCAAATGCTGTGTGCAGTTTTGGGCCCCACACTACAAGAAAGACACTGAGGTGCTGGAGCATGTCCAGAGAATGGCAGCGAAGCTGCTGAAGGGTCTGGAGCACAAGTCCTGTGAGGAGCAGCTGAGGGAACTGGGATTGTTTAGCCAGGAGAAGAAGAGGCTGAGGGGAGACCTCATCACTCTCTACAACTGCCTGCAAGGAAGTTAGAGTGAGGTGCGGGTCCATCTCTTCGCCCAAGTTGCAAGCGATGGGACGAGAGGAAATGGCCTCAAGTTGCGCCAGGGGAGGTTTGGATTGGATGTTAGGGAAAATTTCTTCACGGAAAGGGTTGTCAAGTACTGCAACAGCTGCCCAGGGAAGTGGCTGAGTCATCATCCGTAGGGGCATTTAAAAGATGTGTAGATGCATGTCCTGGGTTCAGCTATGATAGTTAATTTTCACGAGAAAGCTGGGAGGGGGATAGCCGACCCAAACCAGCCAAGCAGGTATTTGATACCACTGACATCATGCCCAGTATATAACTGGGGCGGGATCTGGCCGGGCAAGGCAGGAAGTGCTGCCTGGAAGGGCGTGTGGTGAGTGATTGTGCTGCGCATCACTCGTTTGTATTTTCTCTTGTTAGCATTATAGTTGTTATTGTTACTGTTCTCCTCTCTCTCTCTCTCTGTGCAGTTGCATTAAACTGTCCTTATCTCACCCAACGAGGGCTGCCCCTTTTCTCTCGTGATTCTCCTCCCCGTCCCAGCAGGTGGGGGGTGGGGTGGGGTGCAGTGAGCAAGTGGCTGCGTGGTTCTTTGTTGCTGGATGGGCTCAAACCACAACAATGTGGTGCTCAGGGACATGGTTTAGTGGTGGACTTTGCAGCCCTGGGTTAACAGTTTGACTCGATAATCTTAAAGGTCTTTTCCAACCTAAATGATTCTAGGATTCTATGATTCTCTAGGAGTGTTAGGGCCTGAGTCCTTTGGGTACATACACCCTGTGGGCATCCTTGATTTGACCTTCGAAAGAAACCCCAAAACACTTGTCAGTGTTTGTTATGCTCTGCCCTGATGTTAAAGAGGAAAGCGAAAGAAGTGGTGAGCGGTTGTTTTTCCCAAATTCAGCATTTTCCTCCCTGCTTTCTGCGCATTTGAGACTACACTCCTTTCTTGATCTGCACACACGCCTTCCACATCCTCACCCCCAACAGTTCCCTCAGTCCTCTCCTTATAGTCAGCTTTGTGACAGTGGATGGCGGCTGCCTGTGCTTAAAAGAGACTCCCATCTCCCATGGGCCCAGTGCCCACCGCTCCTCTGCCAGTCCTTGATACACTTAATACTTCACACTTCTTGTCTTCAAAGTCCTGCACAGATACTAACTGAACTCCTCTCAAATTTCTTTTAACTTCTCCCACATACACTTCCTACGTTGTTGCCTCGTGATGGTATCTTTGGCCTGCTCTTGTCCCTGAATTGTTATTTTCTTGCTTACTGCATCTGAGATTTTAGACAATCCGTGAGATGGATCCTGGTTTTGTTTTGATTTATCTTTAAGACTTTATGAACACGACATACCCTTACAATCTGTCTATAACAAATATATACCAAAAGGAAGGACCAACTTGGCACTGCGATAACAGATAAGACAGACTCCTCTCTCTCCAACTGAGAGAAAGCAGCCTGGCTATTTGAGATGACTAAATTGAAGAAATGCAAAATTGTCATACAATAGCAGCCTTGACTTTTCCAATAATCTGCTCAATCAGTACCTACAAAATTGTTAAAAAAAAGAAGGCTGGAGGCTTATTTCTATTGAGAAATCATTGTCTTCAGCCCTGTTCAGCCAGTCATCAAAAGGGTGGCTTTCCATCTGAGCCTATAATTATATTTAATTTTTATAAGTAATTATGGTTTCCTCAAAACATGTTTATTTTTCAGAGTCCTCTTGTCAGTCATGTACTGAAGTTTTACTTTAAGTGATCTCACTGCAAGCATAGATCCCCTCAATTCAGACTAAGCCATTTAAATATTAGTTACCACTCTTATTCTCCGCAACGATCTGTGCATACTTGTTTCCCTGTAAATCAGCTGTTTGTAAGTTATGTGTTACGCCCTCATTTAACAGGTTACAAGTAGTAATACATTCAATTTCTGTAGAATACTTACCGTTCCCATCCTGGTCTGCCACCTGCTGAGCGAATTGTTCTGTCTCTCAGTGGACGACCTTTTGGAGTGGGGAGAGGAAAAAGAAAAGAATCCCATTTGGTTTATCCAAAGATGATAATTTTTTTAAGGAAATTCTGAAGTTATAGTTACTTACAAGTTATGGGTATTGATTGTCCATGGGGGCCCAGAAGACTTGGTAGTGCTAGTTGTCTTTGTACAGGAACCTGATAGCCCTTGTGGATAAATGCAAACAGCTGTAAAATAAGCTCTACTAAAATACCAGAATCACTGCGTATGTTGACATAAAACTTACCTTCTCTTCCAACAAACTGCTGACTGACAGAGAGAAAGATTTAGAATGCTCAGCGGCAGTCACCAGAGCAGCAGGAGGTATAACAGTCCTGGGTGGTGGTGGAGGTGGTGGTGGCTGCTGCTGCTCTTGCTCCTGAATCTGCTCAAAGAGCCTTTTTGTGGTGCCAGTTCCATTTTTGAAGTTGTTCACAGCCTAGAGGTAGAAAAATGTTTACAAAGAGGTAATAGGAAACTTCAGTAGGTATATGAACAGATGCCTCCACACAGCAAATTTCTTGTGCCTTCCTGTAAATGCTATCAATCCTAAAAGAAATCAGCTTGCAGATGTATGAACACATCACATTAAATGCTGATATTAACGGTTGATAACATGGAGTATCTGTTTCTAAAGTACTTCCGTGTTAACACTGAATCTGAAAGTGAGGCAATCGTGTTAAAAAACAGTGTGACCTGAATATGTCAGGCATGTATATTACATGACATTGCATGACATTACATGACATTACAGACATGAATATTACAGACATGTAAAGAGTTGTAAGATTCTGTAGCAAGAGATAATGGATTTGAAATGTAAATTTGGCCTTACTCAATTCAGCCTTGCTTAAGGACGTGTAAATTAATATTTTTGTTCCCTTTCAGCTTTTCACAAATAGACTTTTCTTACAACCAGCTTACATGAAAGTCATCATGTTACCTGGCGTAGGAACTGGTTGGCAACTAAAGCATCCGGAGAAACATCTGTCTGATGGCACACTGGGCATATATGTTCCTCAGATTCCAGTAATGCTGTTCTAATACCTGTGTAAAATTAGAATCATCAAAATAGTTCTGAGCCAAACAAAGGAAATTTTGGGGGTTCTAATCAATTATAAAAAACACACAAATGTTTAATGGGTGAATATGGTCTTGAATCATAGAATCACAGAACACCAGGTTGGAAGGGACCTAAAAAGATCATCTGGTCCAACCTTCAATGCAGAATTAGAAGAATGGAGAGCATGAAGCAGTCAGTGTTCAATAGTGTAAAAAATGTCTAGTAGGCAGCAAACAACTACACTGTTTTGATATTTCACTACTGTAACATTTGAAGGTGTAGGGTAGGCTGTGACTTGATGTATCATATAGTCTTCTTTCCACTACTGAGTACAGTGAGAAGTCACTGACCTTAAGGATAATATGAATAAAGTACAACTCAAAAAAACATTAGTAGGCTTGAGTTCTGAAGGTTTTAACCACCTCTCCTGTGGAGAAGAATGCAGACTAAATGCCTAACTATCCATTTGTTGCAGACTACAGTAAGTCACCAGAGCTGGTATGATGGAAGGGGCTGTGGAAAAGATAAATGCATTTGGTATATAGTTCTTTCATCACCCACACAGTTTTGCACTCTTCCCATACTTGTCCTTTTGCAGGTGAAGATGATTTAACGACATACATAAAAAGGGAAAAAAGCATTCTGCCTGTTTTTTCTCTTCTATAGGAGAAGAATCCTTTCCTATTCAGGGTAGACTTCAGTACTAAACAGAACTAGTAACAAAGTAATTTTGTTATCTCCCATTTCTGCTTTCAGAAGATCAGAGGTGAAGTTTTGAATTAACAAACACGGGAGTAACACTTACATTCATCACAGAAACTCTTTCCACAGCACACAGTGACAGCCGCATCAGTCATTATATCTTCACAAATGAGACACAGCAGCTCATCCGGAACATGACTAACGGAGGAGGAGGACGGCTCCTCTGGCCAAAAGGGAGGCTTCTCTTTCTTTCCTCTAGCATAAGCTTCCCTGAGAGGGGTGGGGAAGGACAAAGAAAAAAGTTAAAGATGGGCAAAGAAAAATTTTTCCAAGCTTTGGATTTTATCAAAGGAGGATAATAGATGAAATTCTTCTCACTCCACATTAGACTTCCAAAATGTAGGCATTTAGTTTAAAGTGCTTTTCTATAGCCACCACACTAAAAGAGGGAGGGGGAACAATTTTCTTTCTGCAGAACTCTCCCACTCCTTGGATCAACTAAGAAATTAGCTCAGGCTAGAAAAACCTGTTGACAGCTAGAAATCATGTGAAATGAGTCCCATTTCTCCTTTGCCAGAGGGTAAATGTCAATTGCAGGCTCAGGATAAAGGTAGTCTCCGAGTAGTTACATTTATAAAGGGAGGAAGCCTAAGTTACAGGAGATCCATGACGAAAACAAAACAGGTGCTACCAAGTGCTTTTTAAAACAGCCACCCTTGTCAGCACACAAGAGTATTTTCTTAGAGTACAGCAACAGGAAAACTTCAGTGTGTTTCACACATGGGATTTCATAAAGGTCAGAGGGGGCGGAAATCTCAGTCCAACAGCTATTTGTTAGATTTTGCCGGAAGCCTTTGAAATGTAAACCAGAAGCAAGACAAGCTTTCAAAGAGAAGGACTCCCCTGGAAACACGACTGAAATGTTTTGCAGAAATACAGATTCTTAGCATACCACAAGCTTAACCAGCTTCCAGGGCCATGAACAGTATGACCACCCCACATGTTAGCACTGTGGGGTATCACAGATGTTAAGGTTAATATACAATGACAGTGCTTCCTCCCCGGTAATTCCAGATGTTGGCCAGATTGGTTGCATTGCCACTCAGACATTTACGTATGGTTTCTCTCGTTGGTATTTTGGTCAGGCAATTAATTCCATACTTACGCACTAATAATTGGTATCGTATATTTTCCATTCTTTGTCAACAGAACACCCTTTGCATTGGGATCTTTCACCTCCATTAAGAAACTCATTGGAATTCCTGTGCTCTTTTTAATTCTGGCAGCTGGCTCAAAAGTTTTGTCCTGTTAAGAAAAGAAATGCAGACATATCTCATCCAAGACCCATGCTTAAAATGACATTTCAATGATCATTTTAAGCAGCAAAAGCCTTTAATATTTTCCCCTAGGGTAAGGGTTGCTCAACTGAAATACGTATTCTCCTACATTAATACAGCCAGGTTTTCCTCGAATTTTGAACAGCTTTGCCACATTGCCATATAACCTCTGTATCTCACCCCAAGAGAAACAATACTTAATAGGACTATGCATGGATTTGTAACGTAACTGATGAGGTAAAAAAAAAAAACAAGGAACACCAGAAGTCCCCCACAATCTTACCCCATTTGTTGGGCAGTTCTTTATGCGGTGGCCAGATTTCCCACAACAAAAGCAAGTATATGATGGTGGAGGTGGACGCAAGGGTTTCTTCGTGTAACTAAAAGGTTTTGGGGAAAAAAAGGTATGCATGTGTATCTCTTGTTAAAACAAGCATCTCTGCACTTTTTCCATAACCTTCAAAGAACAGATTTGACATTATCAACACTTACTTGACTGGACTGTATTCACAGCAAGACTGTATCATCATCACTTTTATTTTATCTTCTTCGGAAGTGTTGGCTTTGGCCAGGTTGGTATTCTGTTCAACAGGTAACAATTTGGCACATACATTAGAAACACACTGAAGCCCGTACAGCCAAAGACAACACCACTCACCCAATCTTGTAAAGAGCAGCACAAGGCTAGCTGAGGTTGCATGGAAACAGCTGCTTCTATAAAATACTGCTGTTCTGAAGATGTTCTGGGGAGTCCTTACGCCATTGCGTGGTGTTTGTGTGCCTGCTCACCTCCTTGAAAACAGCATTCTTGGGCACTGAGAACCTTGGGCTCTGTTTGTACCTTACATAAAGACTTGTGTTTTCTTCCAAGGGGACTGAAGCCATGTGTAGAAAAAAACATACTATGCAGTATTTTTAAACTGATTTTTAAGCTCCAGACTGTTTGAAGGAGAAAATACCCACTGAATGTGTAGCTGAGAAAGATGTATGTAAGCATTATTGTTTACATTTTGCAGCACTAAAAGGACACACACCTTAAGAGTTGGGGCAGTTGTTTCTCCTTGCTGAAATTCAGGTTCAGACACAGAAGCGCTAAAAGGAATCAAATTTTTATAATCCCTCAGCAAGACAAAAGAATCTTTCGTAGAAATTTGACCATCATGGGCTGTAGGCAGTCCAAACTGCATGTTGCCCTGCTACCAGATCCTTCATATTAAATGATTTAACTATGGTAAGCAAAACCTGCTGCCGTTTATAGTTGACTGTGTCCTTTCAATTTACAAATTGTCAGATAAAGCTTCTGCAGAGCTAGCTCTTCAAATTATTGAAGTCAGATGGGGTTTTTTAGGTAGTGCTTGTTCAAATGCTTTTATTACACGCTAGTCCAGATACAAGCTGAGTCTAAGGGAGTGACTGTCAATGATCTGGCCCTTCAAGCACCTATGATCCAGGTCAACCACTCATGGATTTGTTTTTATATGCATTCATTCACAAAAGCAACCAGCTAGTTTCTACATTTTTCATACACACAGTTCTTTCTCAACAGTAACATAGTCCAGATCGACATCTATGAAATCATTTCCATTGACATTTACAGAAAACTTTACAGATACTTGACTAATTTGTTTGAATGCAAACGGTTTACAAAACACATCCAAAACCCACAAAACATTACTGGGAATAGACCAAAATTCAAATATGGCATTTAATACCTACTAATAATAAAAGAGAAAACTTTTTACAATGTATTGCCTCAGCGCTAAGCCAATCTGCACGAAAGAGGTTAGAGTAAGTCACAGTTTTGAGCTGCTTTCTGTTATGTTACTGAATTTCTCTGAAATACTTAAATATTCCCAAAAACTTAAATGAGTACACCACTTGAATGGTTTTTCACATTTTAGAGTAAAACTTCATGTGAGTTTATAGAACCAAGGACACATTTAGGGACAGCACGAACACAGACCAATTTCTTTCGGTGGCTACCTCCCTCGCCCCCCCCCCCCCCAA
>VZSC01011786.1:11990-37498 GCA_013398225.1 Steatornis caripensis
CCCCCCCCAAAAAAATGTACACAATTTCAAAAAGAACTAGCTCCTCTGCGTTAGACCCTGCCCCCTCTAATCTTTGTGACTTTAAAGACTAGTAATCAAATGGGCTAGCACTGTGCCTTTCCACAAACTGCCATCACTAGGGCTTTCCTGGACAAAGTTACACATCGTAGAGCAAAAAATGCAAGCACTTCCACAGCAAAACACATCAAAAGGTCATATCTGCTGATATGCCAGACATACACATTGGTATATTCCTCTAAACACTTAGGTACATTTACACAGTTTACACAGTCTGCCTTCAAACAAATCAGATTGTGTTGTCCACTGTACGTATGCTACAACTTACAGAATTGTGAAACAGTCAAAGAATGGATCCATAACTATAATGACTAGAAATTCAAAAATAGCCATGCAATTTGTCCATGTCACAGAAACACTTCTATTTTGGCTGTTGAAAGCCCCCCTGAAATGTCCATAATTACAGCCAATTAAATTCTTCTGAGAAAATTGTGTTAGTTTCTAAGGCAAAATTAACAAAACATATGAAAAATGGTAAACAGCTTCTGAAGTGCTGCTTCTTTGTGTCTGGAAGATGAGTAATATGCAACATTATGCTGCAGCTGATAAGGTACTCCCCTTCTACCTTCCAAAAATGGGAACTGCTCTTTACAGGGTAGTATCAAAATATGCACACATTTTAAAGATAAAATAAATATTTCAAATTGCTAAAAAATTAAGTTTCGTTCACGTTACAACAGTTATCCAGCTGCAGATCACAGTACAAAACTTAAAAATACAAAGCAAACATTTTTTTTAAGTATTTCACAGAAAAAGATATATATATACCTTAATAAGCTGGGTCAGATTAATAGATGCAGAAGAGTCATCAATCTGTTCACAAAAAATGAAACAGAAATTCAAGTTCTACAATCAAAACATAGCAATAGTCAACCTCTATCATAGTCTGAAAGTCTGTACTACATCCTCTGAGTGTCACTGAAAGAGGCATTTCCAACCTAGTGTAATTCGTGTTTGTTCGAAACGAAGTCCAAACCTAAGATAGCTTAAGAGTGCCTGTGTGGTTAATGAGAAGAAACTAAGATCACCAAAACTGCCTGAGATCAACTTATTGCTCCAGACTATCTCAGAGGGGGACCCTTGCCAAATGCTTACAACTACTCACAAGTCAAAAGGGTAAGGAAGCTCTCAATTTTCAGCTAAAAAGGATTTTTAAAAATATTTCAGTTTATTTGAGAAGGAAGCACCACTACAGGAATCCTATGTTCAGTATAGTTTGTAAATTAGTCAGTTAATGTCTCATCTTTTATAAATGCACATGGTTATCCTTTCATGAACACACTAGTTGCCTGTCAAAGTAAAGCACAGGCATATCAGCCCTGAAACATGAACTCTGCCCCTCCTGTCCATAAGTTTAAACATGCCAAACTCACCACAGCCTGCAAAACCCCAAGAAAAACAACAATCCAAAACACCAGCCATAAAAGTAACCCACCACTTTGTCTAGGAAAAAAAAAATTGCTCAAATTATTGTCATAAAGATGCCTACTGTGACAGAGTAGCCCACAAAAACTGAGAAAACTGATTTCATGTATTTTATTAGACCACAGACCATACTATCCAAATTAGTTTGGGAAGTGTGAGAATTTAACATTATTCTCCTCGCTATGAGGCCAAAACCAAATTTTAGTGATGATGAAAATATGGATACAGAGCACAACTCTGCAATTTTTTTTCTACACTGCTCCCTTCTGCACTCCTTCCTCCCAGCTACCAACTAGAACAGCTCACAGGAATGAAGTCCTCAGGCCACCAGCTAGAAATGGATGACAGTGTTAGTGAGAACTCATCCTGAAGTGCATTTTTTCCACAAGTAAAAAGGGTCACTCTTATCTTGTTCCTTTTCCAGCATCTTGAATTATGCCACAAGCAGCAGTTATTCTTCACAGAACACACAACCAGAGTTCATTAACTTCTACATTAAGTTACCCTAACAGCTTATCAAGTGATCAGATCCAATGATCCAGGGGTAGTGTAGGAAAATGCAGCCCCTTCTCCAAATGCAATTTCAAAGTGGCTGTATACTAAAGAAGGGCTGAACCTTTGGGAAATTAAAGCAGCATCTAACCCTGAAGTCACCCACATCCAAAAATGTACTGCAGGCAGAAGTGAAGAAAAAATGACAGGGATTTTACCCGCAAATGCACCAGGCAAAATAATGGTGATACAATGTGAAAATGGCAAAAAATACACTCCGAACCATTCTTTTTTCAACCAACAAAAAGCAGACAGCAAGCTATACAACCATACATATTACTATTTTCAAACAAAAGCCAAGTGATACAACGTGAAAACGGCAAAAAATACACTCCAAACCATTCTTTCTGCAACCAACAAAAAGCAGACAACAAGCTATACAACCATACATATTACTAGCTGTAGACAGGCAGATGCAGAACTTGGCACCATGTTCAGTTGTGCAAACCTTGAACCTACATGATCCAGAAACAATCACACATTATCTGCACAACACAAAGCCATTCAGGAAATAGTCTAGCATATTCAACATGAAATACAAGGCATTACTAGGCACAAATACCAATATTCATATTAGAACTGTGCAAATGATGGCATTACTCAGTTTTTATTATGCTGAATCAAATACATTCTACTTATTACACTATATACTGTGTTTTACTGGAAAACATACCAAGTTAATGACTGGAAAATCAACACAAGGCTACATTCTTTAGAATTAAGTGTGAGATTGTGTTTTTACATACAGCTTTTGACGTTCTGCTCACTGGCTTGGTTTCACTGCTAGAAGAAGAAACAAAGGTGATCAGAACTGAAAATAAAGCGCTTGTACCCAACATAAAGTAGTGAAAGCAGATTATAAAACTGAACGTCAAAACATTATGTCCCGATAGTCTAGTGAATGTGGAAATTTATCCGTATACGTAAATTGTTCTCTCTTGGTACATTCACTACAATCAAAAAAACCCCAAACAAAATTCCATGTCTACTTTGTCACTAGTAACTCTAAGACTTACAGATAGAGAACACAACAGTGCAAGAGAAAGTCCTCAGATATTTTGTCTCTGCTACATAAATATCAAAAATATGAAGTCTGTACTACAGTTCTGTATTCTTAAATAATCAACCATCAAAATATGAAGGTAACTTAGCCAATATGTATACCCCTAGTATTGCAAACAGGTACCAGATAGAGTACTCTACTTTCTAAGAAAGAACAGTGATCGTCTAGACAATTCAAAGAGCAAGTTGACTGAAGTGAAAACAATCAATCAGTCTTCTGACAAAGAAATAAGAAAAATGCCAGCAGCAGAGTCTTTAGAACAGTGACTCGTTGTGAAAGCCCAAGCACTGTGCTCACATACCTACAGTGTATAGCCACGAAAGTGCCAACATACTAAATGTGTTATATATGCTGTATTGACTAAAAAGAGTAGTAGAAATGTCAGCTGAAAGCAGTTCCTAGGATTTTGTGTGATTTAGGAACCCTGGGACAAAAAAAAAAAGGTTACAAGGCATGTGCTTCCTGCCACTGCTAGAACAGCACCAGCCTCTCAATTACAGTCACACAGCTCCTGAAGACAAGGAATTACAGGGAAACACTTTAGATTACCACACAACATTTTTTTCATCCATTTACCCTGAAGAACACACTAGAAGGCGAGTAATGCTTTTGGAAGGCCTCTCCACCAGTATATAGCACACATTCATCACTCCCAAACATTAATTGCTTTACTGGTTTTTCTGCAATGTTTCCAGCTGGAGGAGCAGAAAGCTCATCTGCGGGGTTAAGTTTCAATGACAGAACAGCAGTGGTGTCCTCTCCTTACCCCCACATACACATCTGTCCTCTCATTTCAGGGCAGCATTACAGTACCAGGGGAGGGGGCCATCCGACCAGAAATGGAGCGAGCGTGCACTCGGCAGCACCAAGCATACATATTTAAATTAACCCCCTAAACAAGGCCATGTTTATGATGGTGTGATGTCCAGAATTACTAGGAAGTGCCTGAAAGCATTACAACAACTGCTGCAGGCACAGTCCCGAAGTTTGCAAACAGTGCCAGATAAATTCAGGGGGGGTTGCTTACAAATGATTCGTGGGTACCAGGATGCTGCTGTACTGTTTGTTTGAGACACACTGAAACTCACCACTCTATTTATTGAGAACCAACATGAGGAAGACATGGCAAAACCACAAGCTAATAATATCTAGTAATTGCAGAGGAGAGGCCTATCTTTAAGAAGGCTGGAAAACATGATGATGCATGAATACATAAATGACAGAAGTAATCCTGTAGTCAGGACTGCATTTGTACATCTGTAATTTTAATCGATACACACGATTCTCTGTCCTCCATAAATCTTAGGGATATAGAATTAAACCCTGGAGCACAGGTAACCGCTTAGGGTAAACACGGACTTAGAAAGATAACTAGTAACATTTGGTAACATGCTAAACTGTTTCCTGAGTTTCACTCTTGGAAAGGATTAACTATTCCTACACCGTACTCACACAGAAAACAAAGTACACTTTGGGATATTGTTCTTTTTCTCTTCCCTTAAAGTGACATTGTCTTAGGAAACTAACAGCAATCGCTTAGGAATGCAACTTCCTGGCTGCATGGTTCTCCAGCTGGCAACCCTTGGTGTTTCCTCTATAGCTGGCACGCAAACCCAGATTTGTGGTGTAAGGATACCTGCCATATCTCCCTCCCACAAGTGCGAGAAATTGTCAAACCCTGAGAATCAGACTCTTAGGAGATGGGAACAAATTATATGTTTGAACTACAATGCGTAAGTGTCTTTGCTATAAAAGCAATAAAGGCAAACAGACATAATAAAGAATCTCTCCACGTAGAGGAAAAAGGATCTATAACTTGGCTCTCGGAAAAATCAACCCCAAGAACAAACCCCATGAAGTCATCCTGAACATTACCATTGTTGGTGTTTGAATCCAATGTTCCAGCAGGCCTAAACAGGTAAGCCTGCTTTGGGACAGCTACATTAAAATCCACGCCATGACAAAAAAAATTAACAGCAGCTTTGAAAAGGAACGTTATGGTTATAGTATGTACCACTGTTGGTCTAATAGTTATAGAATATATCACTATTGGTTTTGTAGCCATAGGATGTATCATTAACTGTATGTTTGAGTAATACTAACACAGCTGTCTTTGGTTGTGGATTGAAGTAACAAACCAACCTCTTGAGGCACCAGCTCGGCAAAAGAGGAATACAAGGACAAGATAAAAGAAGAAACTGCTAGCCCCGAGGAATGCAGAGACATGATAAGAGGGGAACTACTGACTCTAATCTGGTCAGAATTAGTCTTGCGGCCTGGTAATGAGGACAATGAGAACTGAGTCTGTGCAAAGGAGAGAGGTAAATGAACGGACAAGTGAGGAAGTGCCTAAGAGGGGATGAAGATCCAGCTGATGACCACCTGAGACCACCCAGGTGCTATAGTACGCTTGTGCCAAAGTCAATTAGCATATATGCATGAGGCAAGCAGAGCTAATTTAGATATGTATGACATTTCTTTGTCTCAGTTTGGAAAACTGATGAATATGTAATTAAAAGCGGTTAAAACTCAGCCTGCGCAGGTTTGGTGGAATGATCCCCCGTGTGCCCAGCGCTGCATTAAACAATACCTGCTTGACAGTGACAAAGTGCTGTTGAGTGATTTTCTTTGTTTCAGCTTTAACAAGAAAGATAGAATCTGAATGCCCATGTAAACTAATACCCTTTTAAAAAGGTAACACACTGAAACCACTCACACAGAAAACAATGCTTTATGGATACTTACCTAACATATGTTTTGCTGGTAGCTTTAACTCCTCCAGGAGGGATTCTTCTAACAATTACCGATGAGTTCCTAGGAATCAGGGCGTTACCATCTGCGTATTCTGAAAACAACATAAATACGGGGAAAAACATCCATCAGTTCATAAGAATGTATACTAATATGTAATTACACATCACTTCAGAGAATCCCTTTACAGATATAAAAGCAAAATTTTGTACGGAACATGGTGCTTTTTATCATCTAAACATGCTAACAGTACACTTCAAGAAATCTTCACTTTTGAGAATCAAACACAAGCATCAAAACCTTTTTCATTTTTTTAAATAGTTTGAATGCCAGCAGCAAAATGGCCTCAAAGGTCATGAAAGGAGAGTGTCTGCTCATGCATAAGCATCTCTCCTGATGGAGCTCCAGTCGCTTTTGCTTCTGTTAGGCTACAAAACCAATAAATCTGCGGAGAAAAACAAACCACAGGAAAGTCTCACCTGCATATACCAGATTCTAAAGTCTGACCAGCTTGCTCTGCAACAAAACAGGCACGTAGCTACAGCATAAGAATGCTGTGCCCATTGCTTTCAGAGCTGTTAACTAAGAACACCTATGCTGCTGGTGCTCGAGACTGGCAGAACACAGAAGAGGGGCCGCCGTCTGTCTGTTTCTCGGAGCTTAATCCATCAACAACGACAGTTCTCAGCTGCTCAGTGCTTTACATTTAAATGGAAACGAAACAGGCAGTGCAAGAATTTGGATCACAGAAATTTGGGGGCGGGGTGTGGGGGGGTGAGCTTCCTTTCACAAGCAGGGCAGAATTGGCTCAGGCTGAAGTTGTATCTCCCCTCTTAAGCTAATCATCTAATTTGAATTCACCAAAGGGACATGAACTCTCTTGATTCACTTTCTGCAGAGCACAGAGACTCCAACAAAATGACTGATGAAGACAGTCTTGAACAGCCTTTCAAAAACCGTCTGTGCCTGAAGCTACTCAGCTTTGCCTTGGCTTACACCATGGTTGTCTTTTGAAGGGGAGGGATGCCTTCTGCCCTTTTCCATAAGGCCCAAACAACAACAACAAAAAAACAACTACCTGAGACACTTGGACTGAGTAAGCTTAAAATGCAATTATTTCTCCACGAGAATGGTTTTTACATTGAACTTACACAAGCTCACTATGACAAAATATTTTAAAGCACTATCAGCAGCCATTCCCTGTAACCTGCCTACAGTTTTAAATATTAAAAGCCCTTACCCTTGCAGACCGAATCAGAATGATAGTCAGAAAACCAAAGATGCTGTCTATCTAGTCAAGCTCTTCCAGGGTGCTTTTGCTCAGTGATTGAAAAGGAATGTAATGGTTATAGAATGAATGTATCATCACTGTTGGTCTAATAGTTACAGAATATATCACTATTGGTTTTGTAGCCATAGGATGTATCATTAACTGTATGTTTGAGTAATACTAACACAGCTGTCTTTGGTTGTGGATTGAAGTAACAAACCAACCTCTTGAGGCACCAGCTCGGCAAAAGAGGAATACAAGGACAAGATAAAAGAAGAAACTGCTAGCCCCGAGGAATGCAGAGACATGATAAGAGGGGAACTACTGACTCTAATCTGGTCAGAATTAGTCTTGCGGCCTGGTAATGAGGACAATGAGAACTGAGTCTGTGCAAAGGAGAGAGGTAAATGAACGGACAAGTGAGGAAGTGCCTAAGAGGGGATGAAGATCCAGCTGATGACCACCTGAGACCACCCAGGTGCTATAGTACGCTTGTGCCAAAGTCAATTAGCATATATGCATGAGGCAAGCAGAGCTAATTTAGATATGTATGACATTTCTTTGTCTCAGTTTGGAAAACTGATGAATATGTAATTAAAAGCGGTTAAAACTCAGCCTGCGCAGGTTTGGTGGAATGATCCCCCGTGTGCCCAGCGCTGCATTAAACAATACCTGCTTGACAGTGACAAAGTGCTGTTGAGTGATTTTCTTTGTTCCATGATCACACACCAAATAGGAATATTTTACAATTTATGTTCCCTTTTTCAGAATATTATTCCTACAGGCAGGAACCTCTCTTAGACCAAAACACACCTACCAGAACACACTATTTCAAGCACGAAATGAAAACGTTACTTCTATTTCCAAAGGACAGAATGCTTCTTCAGAAATCTGAGAAATCATTTCGCTGAGACTGATTCCTGACCTTTTTGCCTCAGGAACCAACAGCAAGCTTCCTCTGGACTTCGGAGTCATTTCAAATTGTAGCAGAAAAGACTACCAATGACGAAAGCCAGTAGCTTTTACAGAAGTCATGTCCTGAAACCAACCCCTAGAGCTCTTCTCAACAGGTAAATCTAACCATCACACAGCCACCTGTCAAGACAGGCCTGCACTGGGACTTCTTGATGGAGAAGGAGCTCAAACAGTACTGAGGCTTACATTTGCTTTGCTGGATTCTGACTACGTATGAAAGCTAAGTAACACACTTCATAAGACTGGTATTATGTGTGTTAGAGAAACACTTGATGGGGTAACGTATTTATGAACACAAAGTTTTCTTCTAAAACTTTGCTTTCTGTTCCTCACCTGCTATAACAGAATCCATGTGCTTGGCCTATTTCAAAACATTTTTCCTTCTGGTGATAATACTTGGGCTCCATCACTGTTTACAACCATCTAACATTCTGGTCTTAAGGTTCTGTTTCACACAGACCCAACTATTCCAGGAGTGATGTCAGCCAGCCAACCATTCAGCCTGACAGCGTTTGTGAAGCTGAAAGTACGTTAGCAACTGAAGGCAAAATTCAGAGTCCCTTCTGCAGCAAAGCCCTTGAAGCAAATTAAACATTTCTCAAAAGCTCTTGACAATTTTATTCAACACTACTAGAAAAAGTCAAGGCTTCTGAAATATCTCTCTGCCTACACGTGTCATGCAATCCAGTGGCATCCCTAAGACCCATACCATTGAGCTGTTATGTCTCTTCACAGATAGAGTTTAAATATCTGTAGATAAACAGCAAGCTTTAGGTCCAACCACTTCCAAGGCTAGGGCTGAAGTTACAGTTACCACAGCATACATATTTTTCTGTTTAAGGTTTAATACATGAAACAGGAAAAGGGAAAAAAACACTAGTACACGCTTTAACGAAAAGACTGATGGAAGGGTGTCACAGAGCCAAAGGAAAAAAAATTATATAATGTTTAACCAATGAAAACACCTTACAAGTCTCTGTTTCTGACAAGTCTCATCCCAACGTCTTTAATCCTATTCAAATTTATCAAGATGGCAGATTATCAAATTGAAATATCATACTAAGTAATGCGAAACCATTATCATCTCTGACATTCAAGGACCATTTATTAGATTTAAAAGAATTTATGACTTCTCTAAGAACATTTCTTACGTATATTCACCATAAATGTTCTGCCATAAAACTTCACTACTGCCCTGGTATGGTTAACACATAGTACCAGGGAAAAAAAAAACACGGTTAGAAATCAGTGATGAAATGATGCTCAACAGCATCTGAATGACAATGCCTTTGGTGTAGAAAAGAAGCTCTATTAACAAGAAATTCCAAAGTATAATGTACATACAGAGAACACTCATGTGCAAAATGGCTTTAAAGGGTCTGCATAGATAATAGCTCACACATACACTCTGGATACAAAGTGGTGCTAGTGAGCAGTTTCTGCAACAGCCACAAAACCAGTTTTCCAACGCAGTGGAGTAAAATGTGTTGAAGGCAAAATTAAGCCATGAAACCCACTTTTTTTTTCCTTCAAATGAGCCATCTCTTCTATTTCTATCACATTCAGCTTTCTCTGCCAGATCTCATTCTGGCAAGTTTGTTATCATAAGATATCCTCCCACATTTCCTTATCATTTTACTTAGAAGAATTCCATCAAACTGAAGCTTTTGTAAGCACTGTATGTTGCACATCAACCACGTGTTCTTCCAGGCCTAGCTCCCCATCTCAAACACAGATCTGAAGGTAGCTGTCAGAACAGCACCTACAGAAGAACAGCTCTGTGAGGCCCCCAACACACGTCACAGCTACCGATCACGGCCAAATCACATCATTGCCTCCTACCCTGCTAAATCCCCAGCACCGCTTGTCCTCGTGGTCCCTCTGCATGCCGGCAGGTTGGGTCCCGGGCTGACTCACGCTATGTGGGGACGAGCCACAAAGAGCAGAGCATGGCTCCCGCAGGCATTTACTACCGTGGAGTGGTCTATGACACTGCCAGACGGGTAGTCCCCAAGGCCCCGCGCCCACCACCCCAACACACCTTCTTTGGTCTGGGCGTTGGTGATTTGCAGGTCGCAGTTGCATGCCTTCAGCTTCTCGCGGGCCATGATCTGGCACTTGAGGTCACACAGGGAGATGTGGAGGCCGTTGAAGGTGACCGTATCATAGCTCAGCTTGGAGAAGAACTTGTAGTGGACACACGACATGGCCAGGCGGTGCCTGCTCCGCAACAGGGTCTACGGTGGCAGAGGGTGTCGCAGCCTCCACAGCAAGGTTAGAGCCTGCGGCAGCTCAGGGAAGGGCCATCAACGAGCGAGTGGGCGGATGATGGAGAGAGGCCCCCGTGGCCCTGGATCAGCCCCTATTCCTGTCTTGCTCACAGTGTTCCCAGTCCTCACCGCTCAATACTGGGACTAGGGTGCCCCTGCCTCAGTTTTCTGCCAAGGGGTTGCCCAGCTGTAAACAGTATGGACCGACGCACACGTGCAACGGCACGCCACACCTACCCCTCTGCAACCCATGTTACCCAGCACATTATGACAAAAGCACGTGTCACATTGGCGTGGTGGTTGCTGTGGTATGAAACATCCATCCCTTGCAAGGCTTGCTGAAGAAGTTCCTGCGGAATGATCGCCATGGGGACAGAGGCTGTTTGCCCCCAACAAACCCGACACTGGCCAACCGCCATGGCAGGTACAGCAGCAGGCTCCCGCTCCTCCTGGTGCTCCTGCCCTCCAGGTAATCCCCAGCCAGTTCTGCCCACCAGTATCTCACCCCATCAACCCTCTTCACTTCCCCCAACTGAGAGGTTGCCTCTCCTGCTGCTGATGGCATTGGAGGTGCCTTGTGTGCGCTTCACCATTCCAGCCGTGCTGCCACCCGACACTGGCTGCATGCTGCCCTCTGTCCCAGAGCTGCTAGTGTCCTCTGAGCCTGCCTAGGTCCACGCCATCACCTACCAGCTGGCGCAGGCCAGCATCTGGTATGGGGTGCCAGGGCCCCTGGGCACCCCCGGGCAGCTGGTGCATCCTCCCTGCAAGGTGCAACTCCCCCCACAGTGCAACTCCCCCATGGGGTGCAGCTTCCTGCCGTAGTGCAGCTCCCTCGCGGGGTGCAGATACCCCCCATGGCTGCTCCCTGTGCCCCTGTCTACGGCTGGGGACAGCAGATCGTGACGGGGATGCTGGAACAGGAAGAGCTAGAGATCTTTGTGTGGTCAAAGGGCCATGATCTCACTGCAATTACAGAAACACTGTGAGACAGCTTGCATGACTGGAATGCAGTCATGGATGGCTACATACTTTTTAGGAAGAACAGGGCAGCAAGGTGTGGTGGTGGAATTGCTCTTTATGTGAGAGAGCAACCGGAATGCATTGAACTCTGCCTAGGTGTGGATGAAGAACGAGTGGAGAGCCTATGGGTTAGAATTAGGGGGCAGGCCAATATGGATGACACCATTGTGGATGTTTACTATAGGCCACCTGATCACAATGAGGAAGTTGATGAGGCGTTCCACAGACAGCTGAAAATTGCCTCACAGTCATAGGCCCTGGTTCTCATGGGGGACTTAAAACACCCTGATATCTGCTAGAAAGGCAACATGTCTAGGCACACACAGTCCAGGAGGTTCCTGCAGATCATCAGTGATAACTTTTTAACACAACTGGTGGAGGAGCCAACAAGGAAAGGAGTCCTGCTGGACCTAATACTAACAAACAAAGAAGGACTGGTTGGGGATGTCAAAGCTGGGGACAGCCTTGGCTGCACCAACCATTAGATGGTGGAGTTCTGGATTCTGCGTGGACGAAGCAGGGCAACAAGTAGGATTACAGCTCTGGATTTTAGGAAAGCTAACTTTGCCCTCTTCGAAGACCTACTTGGAGGAATCCCATGCGTTAGGATTCTACAAGGCAGTGGGGCCCAAGAGAGCTGGTTAATATTCAAGAACCACCTCCTCCAAGCTCAAGATTGGTGCAGCCCTACGAGTAAGAAGTCAAGCAAAGGAGACAGGAGACCTGCATGGGTGAGCTTGTAAAAAAACTCAAAGGGAAGAAGGAAATATACAGGATGTGGAAAAAAGGACTAGCTACTTGGGAGGAATACAGGAATGCTGTCAGAGCATGCAGGGATGCAATGAGGAAGGCTAAGGCCCAACTGGAATTGAAGCTGGTGAGGGAGGTCAGGGACAACAGGAAGGATTTCCACAGGTACGTTGGTAGCAAAACGAAGACTAAGGAAAATGTGGGCCCACTGCTGAACGAGGAGGGCACCCTTGTGACAGAGGATGCAGAGAAGGCAGAATTACTGAATGCCGCCTTTGCTTCAGTGTTCACTGCTAAGGCCGGCTCTCAGGATTTCCAGTCCCTGGAGGTAAGAGAGAAAGCCTGGAGAAATGAAGACTTCCCTGCGGTTGAGGAGGACTGCGTCAAAGACCACTTAGGCAAACTGGACACCCACAAGTCCATGGGCCCTCACGGGATGCACCCACGAGTGCTGAGGGAGCTGGCAGGTGTTACTGCCAGGCCACTCTCCATCAGCTTTGAAGAGTTGTGGAGAACAGGAGAGGTGCCTGAGGACTGGAGGAAAACCAATGTCACTCCAATCTTCAAAAAGGGCAAGAAGGAGGACTCAGGAAACTACAGGCCAGTCAGTCTCACCTCCATCCCTGGAAAGGTGATGGAACAGCTCATACTAGAGGTCATCTCAAAGCACACGGAGGAGAAGATGACTATCAGGAGTATTCAACATGGATTCACCAAGGGGAAATCCTGCTTGACCAATCTGATTGCCTTCTGTGATGGAATGACTGGCTGGGTAGACGAGGGGAGCGCAGTGGAAGTTGTCTACCTTGACTTCAGCAAGGCTTTTGACACTGTCTCCCACAACATCCTCATGGGCAAGCTTAGGAAGTGTGGGATAGATGAGAGGACAGTGAGCTGGATCAGAAACTGGATGAATGGCAGAGCACAGAGGGTTGTGATCAATGGCGCAGAGTCTAGTTGGAAGCCTGTGACCAGCAGTGTTCCACAGGGGTCAATGCTGGGTCCAGTCCTGTTCAACGTAGCATCTTTTAAGTCTAGGACAGAGAAATATGCATTTGTTTCATTGATAGTGGTTAACAATGTGTACAGATTAGGGACCACTGGGTGGATATCCACCACCAGCTGATTTGCTGCTCTCAAATCCTGGACCAATCTGTATCCTTGATTATGTGGGTTTTTTCACTGGAAGAATGGGAGTGTTATATTCAGATTGACGTTATCTCTAAAGTCCATATCTAAGAAAATTATTTATCATTGGTTCCAAACCTTTCCTTGCTTCCATACTGATAGGATACTGTTACCTTCTTACCTGTTTAGCTCCTGTTTTCAGTTCAGTTTTTACCAGTTCCATATTTTTTGTTCTCCCTGGTTTTTCTGTTGCGAAGACAAAAGGGTTGACTGCATTCTTAATTTCTTCTGGAATTTCTTCTTCAGATTCCTCTGTCTCGGTCTGTAACAAATAGATCTGAGCTTGCCAAGCATTAACTTCTGGAAAATGAACTTGGCTTTTTCCCTTTTTAAAAATAATTTGTGTTCCTATCTTATTCAATAAATCCTGTCCTATAAGAAGCATGGAACACTCCAGTATGTACAAAAATTAATGCATCACTGTTTTATTTCCAATTTTGCATTTTAGAGGTTTTAAAAATGGTTTGATTTCTCTCTTCCCCATGACCCCAACAACACGCATAGTAAATTTACTCAAAGGTCATCTACTAGTATTTAAAACAGAATATTTTGCTCCTGTATCTACTAAGAAATTAAAGGTTTTATTTCCCAGCTTTACAGGACTAGGGGCTCGGCTGGGAGTTCTTTCTTATCTGCCCCTGGTCCCCATCATTCCAGACCATCTCCCATCATTAGTAAATCAGCTTCAAGGTTAGGTTTCTTTGATTCCACATGATTTCCTCTGGGGTACTCACTTTTCCACTTTGACCATTCCAGGAAATCCTCTCTTTTGGGGCATTCTTTTTTCCAGTGTCCAAATTCTTTCCAAAATGCACATTGATTCGGTTCTACTACCCTCCCAGCTCCCAGGGTTGGGTTAAATCCTAAGCCTCTACCTCTTCCTGCTCTTCCACCTCTTCTGCCTCTGGAATAGCCTCTACCTATATTAGGTACCTGAATATTAGCAAAAGCAGCTGCCAGAATTGCAGCTTTCTGCCTTCTGTCATTTAATTTCTCTATTTCTATCATTTTCTTTTCCACTTCTTCTCTATTGTTAAATACCTTATATGCAATTTCAATCAACTGTGATATGGCCATTCCTGTAATTCCATCTACTTTTTGTAACTTCTTTCTGATATCTGGGGCTGATTGTTCCACAAACAAGGTAGTAAATACTGTCCTATTCTCCTCCTTCTCTGGGCCTAAATCAGTCCACTGTCTAGCTGCCTCACACAACCTTTCGTAGAAGGCTGAGGAGTCCTCTGTCTTTCTCTGCCCAACTTGTGTTAGTTTAGCAAGATTCTTTGGCCTAGAGAGCCCATTTTTGACTCCATATAGTAGTAACTGTTGATATTGTTTAATCATTAACCTGCCACCATTCGTGTTAGGATCCCAATCAGGTTCCTGGGTAGGCATGAAATGAGCTGGACCATCTCTTGTGTTTATTCTTTCATTTTCCATATTTGCTTTTTGCAATATCCTTCTTCTTGAATCCTTGTGATAGTCTAGTCCACGTTAGTTGAGTTTTCCATCCCGTGTAGGGGTTTTCCCATGCAAAAGCAAAAAGATTTCTTCTTTCATTTTCTAGCAGTATACAAAAGAAGGCATCTTTTAAATCAAGCACTGTAAACCAAACATGCTTCTCATTTAAAATTGTTAATAGTTTACATGGATTGGCAACAATGGGATGAATATCTTTTCCTATCAAATTTATAGCTCGTAAATCTTGAACTAATCTGTATCCTCCTGACGGCTTCTTAACAGGTAAAATTGAAGTATTATACTCAGATTCACATTCTTCTAACATTTTAAATTCCATAAATTTATCAATCAGTTTTCTAATTCCTTCTCGAGCTTCTTTCTTTAACAAATATTGTTTTTTACGAACTGGCCTAGCTGTTTCTTTTAGTTCTAGTTTAACTGGACTGGCTGCCTTTGATTTTCCTGGAATGCTGGTATTCCACACTGTAGGGATGACTGCATTATCTACTATTTCCAATATCTGTTTCCTTAATTTGTTCCTGTAACATCATTATTTGATCTGTCTTTGATAGTGGAATTTTCAATAAAATGTATCCATTTTCAAAAACAATTTCGACCCCCAATTTACTCTGAATACTTAGGTTGTTCCCTCGGTAAATATACCTCTTTTGTAGGTATTAATGCCATTTGCAATCTGCAATCAGCCTATTCTCTTTAATTTTCTCCTTTTTATCATGTTCCTTTTCCCTATTATTGTATACTTTCCAGGCAACTTCAAGCATTTTGCTTAAATTTCTAGAATCCTCTCCCTCTAATTTTTGCAATTTACATCTAATATCTGGGGCTGACTGTCCTAAAAATATAGAAGCCAACTGCTGTTGTTCTGCCACATTTCTCAGATCCATACTTGTGTATTTTCTTGCTGCTTCTTTGAGTCTTTCCATAAAACTTGAGGGAGATTCCTTTTTCTCCTGTCTTATTTCATATAATTTTGACCAATTCATTGCTTTTGGCATTGCATGTCTTATTCTGAAAAGAATCCACCTCCGATATCTAGAAAACATCTGTTTCTGTGCTTGATCATTCGGACCCTGTTGAGGATCGGTCAAGGGGAAGTTCTGATCTACCATTCCCTGAACAGCCTGCATTGCATGAGCTGCCTCGGCTTGCGCCCTAGCCGTTCTTAACACCATTTCCTTTTCTGTATCATCCAATAAAGTATCCAAAATAACCTGTAAATCATTCCAGTCAGAGTCTTGGGTTCAGATTGTGGTCTCCATAACCTGTCCCTTCCTGTCTGGATTCTCACAATATATCCCAGCTGCTGTTTTCCAAGCCATTAAATCCATTACTGAAAAAGGCACTTTAACATATACTCGCCCATTCATCCCCACACCCTGCCTTAAGGGGGCCATTAATGAGGGGTTTTGGAGTACTGTAATAAAATGAGAGGTAGTAAGCTGTATTATATTAGCTGTCTGCTTTCCAGTCCTGTGTGAAATCGGAGATACAACCTGTTCCTGTTGTTCCCCTTCTGCCTCTTCACTACTATCAGAATCACTCGATTCCACAGGTGATATGTCTAATTCAACTTCCTCCTCAGAGACAGGTACTGGAATAGCAGGCTTACCTTTAAAAGACATCTCTTCCCTATATCACAGGCAGAACAACATCTTTTCACCTTTTTCATCTTCAGCAATTAAACTGATGGCCAAAACATCCCTACTTATTAATTTACATTCCTTTTGCCAATCTGTCCTACTCCTCAAATGAAACAATAGTTCTACATAAAGAACCTCACCCCATTTTCCTTCTCTTGTGCAAAACAACATTAACTGTAATATGGTATTATAATCCAATGTTCCATTTTCCGGCCACTTTTCCTGATCATCCAGTGTATACATAGGCCACCAATGATCACAATATTCAATCATCTTTTGTTTAAGGACTTCACTTGCTGCTTCTGACCAATGCTTTAATAAGCATCTTAATGGAGAAGTTTTAGAGCCTGATCATAATTAATCAAAACACCAACACTCTTCCTCTTGAACATTCCCTTAATACCCGGACCAAATTTCTTAGCGATGCTATAAATAATACACAAACAATACACAAGCACTAACAAAATAATACACAAACACCGACAGAAACTTATACAAGTTTTACGATTTACCAGTTTCCAATTGTCCAACCCAGCAATAGCTTTTGCTTATGTCTTATGGGCAGATGCCTAGGCTTTCCAAACACTTGGATACCCTGTTTAGTCCAGCCCTGCACAGCTTTGGCCACATCTGACAGGCAGACCAGGAACTCTAACCTCATATCTTCCTCCAAGGGACTCTAACCCTTGGTGGGGACTCTAAGTCCTTCCAAACCAAAATATCAAAAGAAGGGTATTTTCTTACCAGTTCCAGGGGACATCACCAAGAGCCTTGTGGATCGGGGATTGATGGGTGTCCCTGAGAATCCCTCAGTGCAGGCTGAAACCGATCATGTCCCCGACTCCTATGGTCTCTCTCAGCGAGGTCCCATCTGGGTCACCATAAAACTGCCACAAACAGGATGAAATAAACTTATTCAACGCCAATTTGATGTGAATAAGCACACACTTCTTTATTCAGCCTGCTGGGAACATGGCGATCGCTCCTCCAACGTGTTCCCTTAGCAGCAATAATCATATAGTTTATATACCTTTCTGTTGCATAAGTCCATTCTTAAACTTAACCTTTACAGTGATTGGTGCTTAACCTTAAAAAAAAGCTCACATAAAGCTCTTAATGTATTTACTGAAATATTAGATGAGATGCTGGCATGCAAACAAGTTCCTAATTTCTTGTGCTAACAGCATGTGCGTACGCTCTCTGCCGCTGTGATATGGTACTAACAGCCAGCTCTGGGGGCACGTAGACATCACCACTCTTGCCTCTGGGAACCTGGTGCTACTGCAGTCTCAGCTGCTCCTGCAGCTGAGTGGACCCATGGCGGGGTTGGAGCTGCCTGCAAGGACAAGGCTCCTGTGCTGCCGGGCTCCTGCATCGTGATGGGGTAGGGCACTGCATTTGGGTCCCTGGGCCCTGCAGCCAGACTGGTATTGAAACAGTTTTAAGTGTCACCACCTTGTCACACCCAGAGCAGTTTTATTAAAGGAGACGTGCAGGTGAAAGTTCCCGAAGCCCCCCAGCTCTCAGGCGTGGTCTGAACACAGTTAAACATGCACTTTGGCCTCAGATAACTGCTTCCACTGTGTCCAGAGCCGCTGGCAGGCTGAAGGCATTCCCATCCAGCCACTCACAGCCAACCCAACAGCCACGTGGGGACACCTCTGGCTTCCCAGGGTGGTGCTGAGGAAGGAAGCACCTTCCTGGCCTGCTCCTGCCACTCTCGGTCACTGCTGAGGGTGGCTACAAGGAGCTGGGGCAGCAGCCATCTGTGGCCGGGTGCCCAGATGTGCCCTGAGATGGCAGGAGCGGGGGCCAGGCGAGGGCAGTCCCAGGATGCTCGGAGCTCTCTGCGCTAGGACTGGGGTGTCGCAGGTAGCTGGAGTTAGCGATGCCAGGGGCGCAAGCAGACAGGGTGGCAGTGACAGGCAACAGCACAGAAATGCTCTGCCCCCTCTCTAAGCAAAGCAGACAGAGCCAGGAGGACAGGCAGCCTCCACCCCGCCCTCGCTTGCACTCTGGGACCCTGAGCAAGCAGCCCAGACCCCCTCCCAGCACGGCAAAGCGGGCAGAAGGCACCCACAGGGCCCCTACAATGACAAGAGAGGGGGGCCGATGAGGGGAAGCCATGCTGGAGCCAAGCCCCAGGAGCAAGGCCCTTGCCCAGGCCCGTTCAGACAGGAGCCACTACCCAACCCCGGCTCCCCATGCAAGGGGGAGGCAAAAAGAAACAGCTGCGCGTCTCCCCTCTGGTTTGAAACAAAAGGATTTATTAAAAGTGCATGATATTTCTTAGCATCACCCATCTCTTGGCGCTCAACACCTTGGCGCAGATTAAAGAGGGGCTGAGAGGGAACAACAATAGTCCATCTGCTGCAAAAACATGCAAGGCTGCGCCGAGGAGGGGGCACACACAGCAGGGGACACAGCCAGGACCTGGGGCAAGACAGGGCTGGGAGTGACTAGGGGTAAAAGAGGGCCTGCAGGAAGGATGGGATAGGGCTCCCAGAGAAAGGAAGACGTTTGGAACCCAGGTGAGGACACTGGGAGAGATTCTGGATGGTGGAGCTGTTACTGAAAATTGTAACCAATAAAACTCTCCAAACCAAATGATAGTTTAGAAAGCTGACATTGGTTTGTTACAGCACCGGGTGCACGGGTGATCTCTCCTCCTAACACACACCCCAAAGAATAAAGACAAGTTCATTCTATACCTTTTCAGAAATCAATATCCATATTAACATCCCGCATATGCTAATACATTACAAAACAATCCCTGCGCAGGCACCCTGAACTGGGGAAGGGGCTCTTGTGGTCTCTGGTGGTCTCTTGTGGCCGTTTAAGAAACGGCCCCTTGCCCACTCTTTATTCAGTGCCCTAGAAGTGAGCTCACTCCACCCCTGTCTCTACAAAGTAGTTGGCCTTGAGCCAGCAGGTGCACCATCCCTCTCTGCAAAGTCTGTTGGCCTTGAGCAAGCAGCACCGTCCCTATCTCTGCAAAGCCAGTTTGCTGCTAGGAGTCTCTTTTTCTGTCCTTTGTCTGCTAGTCAAATCATTTTCAGTCTTTGGTATCATCAGCACTGTTTTGCTCACAAATCTAAACCACAGCACCATACCAGCTGCTGTGGAGAAAATTAACTCCATCCCAGCCAGACCCCATATAAGCTGTATTGATCGTCCTGGTGTCAGACATGAGCGAGTTGTACAGTTAATTACAGCATGCATGCCCCCTAACTGGCACATCGTTTATTTTGGCTGTACTGACAACAGATCTGCTCTGCTCCAGCAACTCTCCCCCCCATCACAAGAAGCACACAAGTTTCTTTCAGTCAGATGCTGCTGGGAGCACATCACCTTGTTCCTTGTGCCCTGAACAGGACCGGGCAAGGGCAGAGCAGAAAAAACTTTTTCCCTCTTGTCTTCAATGGGACCTGGTAATGAACTGAAAATGCTTTTGTTTCCTTCTACCAGGAGCATGAGGACCATCCATAGACAGCCTTACCCATCAGGCCTCAGTCAGCCCTTAGCAGGAGCTGACTCAACCCAGCTGCTGTAACAGCTGTATTTTCTTTACTAAGGGAACATTAAGGGAAGAAGTCAATCGACAGGGACTTTCACACAGCATCTACTCCAAAAGCAACCGCAGCAATATAATTTCTGAGGGCTGACAATATTGCATTGTCATAACTCAAGGGTCGTTACCCCCCCTAACAACAGGCAAGATAGTACCCGTTGAATTTATTCCTGGCAAGAACATGAGGCTTCTGCTTAGAACCTCATGCCTCAGAGATGCTGAGCCCCTGTGCTCCTCAACATCTGAGAGAGACCAGCCAAAGGTGTCTCAGTTTGGTTATACGTGGCAGGGAGAGCAGAAAGGGCCCAGGACTTCACTGAAGAGTGATGACCACAGCCCAAGCCAGAAAAGAGAAAGCACCCATCCATTGCAGAGAGCAGCAGCCTAAATAAGAAGTGTGCCACTTTATGAGTGAAAACATGCTGCAAAAATCATGTCAATGGCAAGCTACTCACCAGAAAAATGTCAAGTGCTTGATTTTTCTTTTCCCCTCTGCTTAGCATCCTGTTTGCTCGGACTGTGTTTGCTACTTCTTGCTCCCACCCAAGGGTCTAGCCGGGAGTGCACTCACTTCTGCTTTACTATAGCAAAGACTGGCTTTACTGGGCTTAAACAGAACCCCCCTGCTAACCAGCCTCAGAGGGCTTGTCACAGTGCCTGTGCCCTTGGGAGAAACAGGCAATATCCGCCCTGCAGTCTGTGCTGTGAAGGGACAGTGATATCCTCCGGCCCTGGATCAAAAGGGACTGCAGTTAAAAAGGAAAACCAACTCTTGCCTCTTGAAGGGGAGCATGTGCTGCAGAGCTGCTGTGGGGACATGCCAGGACACACGCATGAGCTAGAGAGGGCTCCTAACAGCCTTAGCTAGGGCCTGCTGTATGCATTTAAGGAATAAGTGCTGTACGTGCAAGTGTTTTCCTCCCCATATGAACAGCGAGAAACAACTGAGAGCAAGGGAAGACCACCCTTGTTCCTACCTCTCATTTAGAGAAGTGCTGAGAGATCCCCCTTATATTGTGATAATTGCTCTAGGAAAACAAAATCATGAGTCAAGTCAAGGAGAAATCTTATGCCGCTTCTCCAGGATTTCGTTGTTCAGGCCAGAAAAAAAGAGTTCTATTCTCTAGCCCAGCACCAAAAATGACACCTGCCACCCTATTTCTTCTTCAAGCACAAATCAAACCAAAACAAAACAAATCTCTCTATCTGCAGGGTCAATACCAGAAAATTATAAGAATTGTAGAATTACTAGATGTCTCATACCTTTCCCTGAGGAGTATAAGGGCTTTCCTTACACTACCTCCTATGAACCAAGGAAAAGCTTCCCCAAGCTCTCCCAGGCAGATGGCATTCAGCGTTTGCCAGCCCCAGAGCCACGTAACATTGCCTGGTGCCTGAAGACAGACAAAACAATGCCAGTGTAGGTGATCAGTGCCTGCTTGAAGGGGTAAACCAACACTCCAGAGGGAAAACAGAAACAAAGGGGTCTGTGAAGAGTCTTGGTTTTGCAGAGCTGAGATGGGGCAAAAATTCAGTAGAGTGACTCCTGCTTCAGATTCCCACTCGCAGGACCCAGAGGCATTAGTGGATGATGCCCAGAAGACACAGGGCAGAGCGATCCCCTCTCCATGCCACCCCCTGGCTCAGCATCACTGCTGGGGTTGACGCAGGGCTGCACCCAGCACCATGAGTCCCATCGCCAAGCCAGGCCAAGTTGGCTTAGCAGCCTGTAAGAAGCGGGGTTGCGAGGCTGACGCTGGGGCGCGCTGTGCGTTGTGGGCATGGAACTGCAGGCACACCCCTCCATCACCGTCTGCCATGTACACGTGGGTCTTCATGCAGCTGGAAACAGCTCCTAGCCAAATCTCAGCCCTGTAATTGAATATATGAGGAAGCACACAAAGAGATGAAAAAAATTTCAGCAAGACATTAAAATTGTTAGCAATGAAAGATAAAGCTTCATAGGGTATTATTTACCTCCAAGCTGATCGAAAGGCTCTCCTGCTCACTTGGCCTCATTTGCCATATTCCCAAGGAGGTACCTAAGCTACGCAATGCCCCACTTCTCAGACTCGCTGGGATTCCTCAGAGACAGCAGCTCTCTTTTCCACTACACTGACATCCAAAAATATACTTCTCCAATGCTAAGGACTTGCCTCTTCTTTGTTTGGGGTTGGGAATAGGTTTCTTAGTAGACAGAGAATCATACCCTTGCCCTCATACTTTCCATGAGACATTAAAGTAACACCCACAGTCCTCTAACTGGAGACCCCAGTTCTAGGCTTACCCACAGGCATTAAAAAACATCAGGACACATCATATGGCAAACGACTCAGCCAGCAGACCATCAGCTTCAGCTGTAGTTGAAGGGGTTTTACATTAGAGGTAGCTGAGTCTGTTGGACTGTAGGAACCAGGGCATGGCCTACCCCTGGTTCTGCAGAGACACACCTCAAAAACCTTGCCTGGAGTCTTCTTGCCTATCCTGTGCACTGGCTGGTCCACCTGGGAGATGGCCAACTGCCCACGCATGTGTGTATGCACACTTACAGACTCTGGGCAGGGGTTTCTGGTGGCCAGCACCCAGACCTTCAGGTCCCTTGGACCCTACACGGCTTTGCCATACTGGGCACCAAGATCTCCTGTCCTACGGGGCATCTGGTCCAGTCTGAGATTCATCAGCTGGTCAAAACCACAGGCTCAGACCAGGGAGCACAGCCGTACAGAAGAAATGTGATTTAATAAGAGTATAGGACAGATGGCAGTGATGAAACAAGATGCTCAGGCAAGCAAGCACACCTACCACTGCTCACGTGCCACTGAACCATTTTGTCCCTTTTCTTTCTGTTTTCCCATGCTTGTTCCTCCCCTGATCCAGCCCTTTTCCCTTGTCTATTAACCTAAATATCCCATATGAAGTTTCATACAATCCTGTCACATCCCACCAAAGAGCAGGGAGAGGTGACTCAGATTCGCAAATATCCTTGGGGTGGATTAAGGTAAAACAATTACTCAAGGTCTGTGCACAACCATCAATTTTAATGAGCAATCTACAACTGTCCCATATAGTTTGGCATCCCATAACATACAGCCTTACGGGAGGTTAGACTAAGCCTTGCGGTTCTTCGCCACACACGGGGGGTCTGAGCCTTGCATTGTTTGCTAGAGAAAAAAGGAAGAAAAAGAAAGAAAGAGAGAGAGAGAGAAGCGGAGAGAGAGAGAGTGAGAGACAGAGATCACTGTCTGGGTTGCAGCACTGGCCCAGCCAACCTGGGTCTCTGGGCTGTAGGAGTGCTCGTCCAGAAGTTCCAGCCCTGGTGCTCCGTCCCCTTTTATTCTCATCCCTCGATGTGGATCACCTCCTCCAAAAGTTTTGTTTCTGGGCAGAATTCAGCATCCTTCTGCTATCGGTTAATTAGTCTCACTTGCTATGTAAATTAACACACATGCGCCTTACAGGTTGGGGGCGGGGTGGGTCTTCTTGATCTTGAATTGAGTTGGTGGTTGCAATCTCTCCTGCCGCATTTGCCTTTCCCCAGTCACTGCAGATTCTTGCTGACTTGGCTGCTTCTTGGGCAACCATGCGGCCTTCAGCACCTTCTGAGGCAGGATGTTCCCCCTTACCGGTCTTCAGCTCCTCTTCAGGGACATACCAAGCAAAGTTTATCACTTGTGAGTGTTTGAGACATTCCTTGGAGAAGCTATAGGTACTCTCCACACACGCCCCTCCCCCCTTTGCTTTTACTAAGTTCTGCATCCCCCACTTGTTCAGAGGGATTTATGGATTGGCAAAAGATGAGGTTTGTTTAGCTTTCTGCTTGTTCTCCTACAGATCCCTAGGTCTTGCTCTGTGCCATCCCCTAATTCTCCTCCCTCTGCATCCCACCTGAAGTCTCATATCACTATAGGCCATCATTGCCCTTAAGCTTCATGGCATTGCCAGGAGAGAGTTGCCTTCAGCAGGTCACTGTGGTGGTCTTTGCTGAGCAGGAAGAGGAGTGGGAAGAGTTTGTTTTGGGGTTGCTGCCTCCCGTCTGATCAGCCAAGCTCGGTTTTTGGAAGCGGAATGCATGTTGAACTAAGGACCAGGAGACACGTGCGGCGGAGGATACCACAGTGTTTCATGTCACCGTAATCCTGTTCCTGGCAGGGGTGAGCTCAGTCCTGGGCACTGGAGAAAGAGGAAGCATCACTTGGTCTGGGCAAAGCAGAGGTCGAGGAAATGCCCGCGATCCCCTCTGGCCCCCATCGCCTCAGACACGTCTGCACGCAGGGAGCCACGAGCCTCCCTTGCTCCTGCTGTGCTGGGGTGGGCTGGGTTGATTTAGGGTCAGGCAAAACATGTTCCAAGGGCACAGGGCTTGACTGGGGTCTCAGAAATCCCACTGGCTGTGGACGGATGCAGAAGAAATAGCTTGTAGCCAAAAAAGCAGATGCCAACAGAAGATGCAGAAATTACTGTGGATGACTACAAAGCTGGATTATGCAGCTGGTGCCTTTCTTAATCCAGCAGACGTGAGCAAGGTTAAAATGCGGGTAGGAGGGAAGGATGTCTCACAAGATTAGGGGCGTGTCAGCCCACAGAGTGCACGAATGAGGCTGAGCAAAGAGGGAATGCCTCGCTAAAAGGAGGGGAACAGGCATGGAAAATTCATTTTGTGTTTCCAAAAACTGCGTGCAAAGCAGCAGGGCAGCTGGGGTGGCATGGGAGGCTCTCAAGGACACAGGCTACACCCAAGAGTACGAGCTTCTGGCTCTGAAGAAGAGAAGGTTAAGAGGCTGTGATGGATGGTCTGGACATGCCACGGATGGCAAACCATCTTGGAACAGGTCATCAGGCACCTGCAGCTCGGAAGGACTTTGTCCCTAGCAGCACATGAGGGGGTCTAAGGGGAACTGAGGTGCAAAACAAGCATCTCCAGAGCTTCTGTCCCCAGGTACTGAGCATCAACCGGGATTGTCAGCTCAGGGCAGCACAGAAAACAGAAGTCTCAAACTGGAGATGCAAAGCTCTCAGCCTCTGGTGAGAAGGGGAAGATGACCAGCGTGCGCATTGAGGTGTCCTTGGCACTGACTGAAGGAGGCCGGACCGCAGGCGGAGGGAAATGGGAGGACCCGAGCACGCAGGGAAGAGAATGAGCATGGAATAAGCGTGGATGGAGGGGAGTGAGGGTGATCTGCGGGGAAAGGGGGGGAAACGGGGGAAACCTAAGGGTGCGTGGAGGGGAAGGGAGCGACCCTGAGGGCCCAAGGGGGGGCCTGGACCCTCTGCCGCCCTCAGGAGCCTCCTTCCCCGCCCCCGCAGGCCCCTTTCCCACTCCAGCGTCCCCTTTCCTGCACCCAAACACCCGAAGGACCTCACCGCCCCTCCGGGCTCCGGCTACCCCGCCAAGCACCCAAACACCCCCTCCCCTTCACGAACACGCCCCCTCGGTCCCGCCCGCCGCCCGCCCCGGCCCCGGCACGGCCCC
>VZSC01011786.1:42584-53702 GCA_013398225.1 Steatornis caripensis
GGGCCCTAGGCCCCCCACCCCCGTTCCCGTGCGGCGGGGGCCGGGCTGACGGGGCTCCGCGCTTCTTCCTGCAGGCGCTCCAGCCCCGGCCGCTGCCCCCGCTGCCCCGCCCCGGGCGCTGGGGCCGCCTCCCCCCGGGCCCGTCAACCCCGGTCCGCGGGAGAGCGGGAGGCCGAGCGAGGCGGCGGCGGAGTGCACCGTGCCCGCCGCCGCGGTCCTCGCCCCGTTGAGGGGGGCCCTGGCCGCGTGCCGGCCCGCGGTGCAGGTGAGGCCCGGCCCCCTCCTCTACCTGTGCCCCCCGGGCTGCAGGGAGAGCCGCCCCTGCCCCGGGGCACCCCAGAGCTGGTGGGGGGGGCAAGTCCCCCCCCCAGCTCCTCTCTGCTTCCAGAAACAAGTGTGCGACGACATCGGGCGGCGGCTGACAGTGCTGGAAGAGGCGTGGACCCAGGGGAAACTGTCAGCCCCGGTGAGGAAGAGGATGAGCCTCCTGGTGCAAGGTGAGGGGCAAGGGGGGGGCTGCAGGCAGGCCAGCATCAGGCTGACCCCGCAGCCCTGACTGGTTCCCCGGGCCCGGCAGAGCTCCAGCAGCAGCGCTGCGATGCGGCTGACGAGATCCACCGCTCGCTCATGGTGGACCACGTGAACGAGGTGAGCCAGTGGCTGGTGGGTGTGAAGCGCCTGATCGCGGAGATGAGGAGCCTGCCTGCTGCGGAGCTGGCTGCAGTGACGGAGGGCAGCGTCGAGGGGACGGATGGCAGCACCAAGGCTGGGCCCGGCCCCGAGGATCCCTGACGCCAGGGACAGGGCTGTGGACTGTGAGCGGGGCAGCCTGGGGCCAGGGCCACAGCTGCCCAAGGGTGTCCAGGTACCTCCTCTGCCTCCCCCTCCTCGCCCAGGAAAAAGGGATTTTAATCATTGCAACATTTTAGTGGTGATTCACTACATGTTTAATAAACGGCAGTAACCTGACCCTGGCCGCAGCCTGCCCGGCGGTTCTGGCACTGGATGGGTCTTGGTTCTCTTGCAGGAGCAGTGGGAGATGGGGCTGGTGGGCGAGGCCCCGGCAAGCTTCAGGCTTGGCCACAGGGCTCTGGCCCTGGCAGGGTGTTCAAAGGCCACAGGCCATGAAGGGAGGGCCCTGGCCGCACCCCCAGTGTCACTGACATGCATGCATTTTCATGCCACACCAGCTGCCAGAGCCTGGCCCCCTCTGGCCTTGTCTTTGGCCATGGCAGGGGGCCCATGGCCCAGCTCTGGTGCGGAGGAGATGGCCCCCACGCAGCTCTAGGTTGGCTGGGGGTCGGACCTGCGCCAGCCTAGAGCTGCCCGGCACTGCCACGGTGTGTGCTGAGCTACAGCCCGGCTGCCTGGGCTCCTATCTGTCCTGGCACGGCTCAGACCCAAGTTTGGGACCCGGGTGGCCTCAGGGACAGGGAGATCCAGGGAGGAACATCACAGTGCTGCCCCCCAGGTCAGGTAAGCCCGAGGTCTTAAAAGGTTTACCCTGCACAGCAAGCAGGCTGCGCTGCTCCATCCCTTGCTCCCCACCACAGCTGGGGCAGGCTGTACGAGCATCGCAGCCTGGGAGCGGCCCCTGAGGGCCTGTGCTCACCACCGCCAGGCTGTGGGGTCTGGGTGCAGGAGGGAAAGATCCTCTGCCCCCTCGGAAGGCTCCTGGTGCTGCTCTGCTCCGCTCCCCTCCGCGGGACTCCGAGGACCCAGCTGAGCCCCAACACAGATGCACCAGGTCAGCATGGGGGTTTCATGGTGTTTATTGATCAAGCATGAGCTCCTAGGCAATTGCACCAGCCACTTGTGCTAGAGCCTGAAGTGTCACACATCCATCCCCAGCGTCAGAGAGGGCTGCAGCCGGCTGGTCACGGTGCCAGCACCTCCACGAGGCCCAGGAACAGGCCCAGCCATGGCCTGGAGACGGGGAGCTGGAAACTCATATGTCCATCTCAAACTGGTCTTGATCTGCAAGGGTACGGAGGGATACAGGGCCAGCGTTAGGATGGGGCTGCCCTGGGAGAAATGGGCAGGCAAAGGGGGCAGGAGCTGGAATCGGGGGCAAGCCAGGATCTCCCCTTGCCCTTGTGGAAGCCCTCTGCCCCAGGCAGCATAAAGGCAGGGGCTGTGCACCTGGGCTGCTCACCTGGCATGGCTTCTTCGCTCTCATTCCGCTCCTTGAGCTCCTCCAGCTTGACGAGGCTGGACTGGGCCAGGGATGTGACACCGGGGATCTGGGGCAGGCAGCAGGGAGGGGTCCTGGCCACGGGTGAATTCTTGCACTCCAGCAGGAACTTGCGGTCGTAGATGATGCGGGTACCTGCCAAAAGCAGGGGGCTGTCAGGCACTGCCGGCCCTGGCCACCCCCCCTCTCTGAGCACCACGGCCTGAGCCTGGAGCCGGAGCCTGGACCCAGCACTTGGCCACAGCCTGGGGCTATGGCTGGCTCTGGAGCCATCGTGGGGCTTCCCACAACGCAGACTGTGACACCTGTCCTGCCCAGCAGCTCTTCCCCACCGCTGTTGCTCCCCTTGAGGCTCCTGGAGCTCTGACAGGGCACAGCGCAGGGAGCCCTGCCTTGACACAGGTGCCCCATGGCCACTGACAGTGCAGCCACCTCTGCACTGCCCGGAAGGCAGGGCCAGCCCTGGGGTGCTCAGTGCACAGCCCAACAGCCCAAGGCAGACAGCCAGGCTGCTCCCCAGGACAACCTGCCCAGAGGTGGGGTGTCGCTAGCAAACAGCAAAGGGGCTGGGTGTCTGCTGCTAGCACCATGGGGAGCTGTACCCGGGAACCGTACCCCTCTGTTCAGCCAGTGAGCCACCCTGCCGTGCCCTGCATGAGGGCAATGCACTGGGCTCAACGGGACACCACTCCAGCGCGCCAGCCCGCTGGGTGTGCAGCCCCAGGGCAGTGTCGGCCCGGGGCATGCGCCTGCCAGCGATGCCCAGGGTCGCACCAGCCTGCGTGCCGCTGCCCTGCACCAGGTCCAGGCCTGCCCTCCCTGGCCTAGCTGGCTCCAGTAGCGAGGGCAGCCCAGAGCAGCAGCGAGTCCAGAGCTCCTGCGTGGCCGGACGCTGCCCAGCACCACAAACACGTTATGCAACCTGCACCTGCTGTGGCCTCGCCAGCACCAGGCCTGGCTCCCCAGCCCCAGATAAGCTTATCGGAGTGATGCAACAGAGCCAGCGCGCACAGGGTGGGCAGCTGTGGCTCAGCTGAAGCGTGCCCAGCTCAGGGACAGGGCACACGCTGCCCTAAGGACAGACCGCAAAGGACCTGCTCAACAGCTGAACCAGGGGCTTTGGCAGTGGGTTGGCATGGGGCAAGAGGGCAGGCCTAGGGTACCGCAGAGGGAGCTGTGCCCCCAACAACGGTGAACTCGTGTGGGAGCGGACATCTTGCGCCAGCCCCCTGCGCCTCCCCCAGCTCCAGCCAGCTGTGCCCGGGCGTGACCTACCCCCAGCACCAGTGCGGCACCCACCACCCCAGCAGCACTGCAGCCCGCTCCCCAGCACCGCAAGCACCAGGCGCCACCACTACCTGCTCCCCACGGGTACCACATGGCAATGATGGCCCTAACTTCCAGCAGTATCTTCCTACAAAGCTTTGGGGTTCCCTTTTCCACACCAGCTCTGGGCTGCCAGGGAAGCCAGCACCCCATGGGCCTGCCCAGACCTGGTTCCCAGGTCCGCAAGGTAGAAAGCCCACGAAGGGACCTGCTCAGGAGGCAGCATCCTAAATTAGGCAGGGAAGGGGTGGCTGAGGCCACCATTCCATTCAAAGGACAACCCCATCCCCGTGCTGGGTCTTATCCCCGGTCATGGAGCTGTAGCCCTCCGGGACAGGTGGCTGCCCGGGATGGGGCGGGAGGAGGGGGCTGTGCCCGCTGCAGCCATGGAGCCCACAGGGGGCGTTGGGGAGGGGCCTTAGGACCCTCCCCCACTTCACCCCTCCCCTGCAACTCACCCCTACCACACTACAATGCCATTTGTTTTCAATACAATTCCTGTTAACATGAGTGTTTGGCATTTGCACTGTGAGGGGGCAGCAGCAGCCATTCAATTCTTTTAGCATGTCTTCCTCAAATACTAGGGAAAACATCCAAACGTATCGTCCAGTAGCCTTTCTGAGGTTTATTTGCCTGCAGTGCTCAGATACTGCTTGTGCACTTTGGGTTTTTGGTACTCCTTCCACATGCTTTTCCTGGGGAAACTCTGCTGCTGCATATAAGGGTTTGCCTGGGGAAGGTGGAGAAGTCTCCCTCTGGTCTGAGGGACTGCCCAAAGCGGTCCGTGAGATCGGATGCTACATGCACTGTAGTCATCTGCCTGAGGAATGGACCAAACATTCAGTGTAGTTACTGCATCGCCACTGAGCAAAAGCAGAAGTAAGCGCAGTCCAAGAGCAGTCCAAGAGCAGAAAGCAGAGAACTTGGAGTTCTGGGCTCTACAGTTCAAGAGAGACAGGGAATGACTGGGGAGAGCCCAGCAGAGGGCAATGAGGATGATGAGGGCATTGGAGCATCTCTGCTGTGAGGAGAGGCTGAGAGCCCTGGGGCTGTTCAGCCTGGAGAGGAGAAGGGTGGGAGGGGATCTCATCAGTGCTCATGGATACCTAAAGGGCAGGTGTCCAGGGGGCGGGGCCAGGCTCTTTCCAGTGGTGCCCAGCGACAGGACAAGGGGCAATGGGCACAAACTGGAGCACGGGCAGTTCCTTCCGAACGTGAGGAAGAACTTCTTTGCCATGAGGGTGCCCGAGCCCTGGCCCAGGCTGCCCAGAGAGGCTGTGGAGTCTCCTTCTCCAGAGAGATTCAACCTCGCCTGGATGTGTTTCTGTGCCCCCTGCGCTGGGGGCACCTGCTTTAGCGGGGGGGCTGGACTGGGGGATCTCCAGAGGGCCCTGCCAACCCCTGCCAGGCTGGGCTTCTGGGATTCCACCTGAACTTCTACACCAGGATAGAGAATGAACATTCATCTTAAGCAATACGCAAAAATCCCCTTCTTCCTCACAGAAAGGACTTGAGGACCCCTTACCAGATTTAAAGCGTTACAGAAGCTTAGGATCAAATATATTGCATTTTTCTCTAGTGGGAAGCGGTCTCTGCTTTTCTAAGATCTGCTTCTAGGCAGCTGGTCACAGTGTCAGGTGAAGAAACCCTGCTTTACCTACAAGCTACCTATTTACCTTCCACTAATTAAGATGCCATCAGTTGCCACGCTGTCAACTCAGCCCTTATTTCCAGCCCCTGAACAACACCTGATTTCTCAGGCAACCGACCTGGAAAAAAGGAGGGCTAGAAGCAGCAGAACTAATTCAGAAGCTAAAAAAATAACGCACAACCCTGTTCAAACAAGAAAAAAAAAANGAGGGGATCTCATCAGTGCTCATGGATACCTAAAGGGCAGGTGTCCAGGGGGCGGGGCCAGGCTCTTTCCAGTGGTGCCCAGCGACAGGACAAGGGGCAATGGGCACAAACTGGAGCACGGGCAGTTCCTTCCGAACGTGAGGAAGAACTTCTTTGCCATGAGGGTGCCCGAGCCCTGGCCCAGGCTGCCCAGAGAGGCTGTGGAGTCTCCTTCTCCAGAGAGATTCAACCTCGCCTGGATGTGTTTCTGTGCCCCCTGCGCTGGGGGCACCTGCTTTAGCGGGGGGGCTGGACTGGGGGATCTCCAGAGGGCCCTGCCAACCCCTGCCAGGCTGGGCTTCTGGGATTCCACCTGAACTTCTACACCAGGATAGAGAATGAACATTCATCTTAAGCAATACGCAAAAATCCCCTTCTTCCTCACAGAAAGGACTTGAGGACCCCTTACCAGATTTAAAGCGTTACAGAAGCTTAGGATCAAATATATTGCATTTTTCTCTAGTGGGAAGCGGTCTCTGCTTTTCTAAGATCTGCTTCTAGGCAGCTGGTCACAGTGTCAGGTGAAGAAACCCTGCTTTACCTACAAGCTACCTATTTACCTTCCACTAATTAAGATGCCATCAGTTGCCACGCTGTCAACTCAGCCCTTATTTCCAGCCCCTGAACAACACCTGATTTCTCAGGCAACCGACCTGGAAAAAAGGAGGGCTAGAAGCAGCAGAACTAATTCAGAAGCTAAAAAAATAACGCACAACCCTGTTCAAACAAGAAAAAAAAAAGGCTAACAACTGTCAGGGGGAAGGACTTGGCAGAGCTTGTATCGCAGACGGCTGTGGATCAAAACCCTCCCCCAAACCCTGACTGCACCTGCGCGCTCAGTACACGACCCTAAAAAGATGCATCACTGGGCACAGCAGCAGCTACCGATGACAACAACATACAGCCTCTTCCAAAATTCTCACACACAACCTATAAATACTGTTCGCCTTTTATTGAATATTCAGGTAAATATTTCACATTAATACAGGCTACATAAAGTAGAGCCACTATACGACATGAAATTTACTCAGCTTTTCCTTTTAAGTATGTAAACAATTATACATGTATTTACCACCCTAAAAGGTTGAAATCATGTAATCAGCTAGTCCTCTGCTGCACACAAGGAGCGTTCAGTAGTGTTTAGCCCAAAGCACTAGTTTCGTCTGATTTTTAAGTTCAAAATGGCTAAACTAAGTGGAGAACAGAATCAGTTTGTATAGGTAAATCAATTTGTTCTTATACAACGGGCAATCGGGTTTCCATTGTTAGAGCCCGCAGGAAATTGCTTAGTTAGGCACATTAAAAAAATCCCCAGGGTTCTTCAAGATCATAAAGATTCCCAAACAAGGCTAAAAAAGGACAGACCCCCTTAAATCAGTTGACGTACTTGAGATGCATGTTTCCAATGTGAGGTGCCCAGGTGCCAGGCCAAATCTACAGCAAGAAATAAAAAGACAAGTCTATTATGAAAACAAATAACGGTTCCTTTAACAGAGAGTTTAACCACTAGAGGGCAAGCTTAAGGCTTCCCCCTCAAACAATCAGACTGTCCAAAGGCTGGGAGCCCTCGTCAGGGCTGGCCAAGGTTCGACTGACAACCTGCAAGATGCTGAGCACGGATATAAACCCTCTCACTTAGAACAAAGTCCATTTGCTGAGCGGTCTTGGAATGCTGCTTATTTTACCTGAAAGGTTAGGTACGGATAGCAACATGTCTTTTTTACAAACACACACACTGTAGGGGAGAAGTCATGCAAGTGATCTCAATTGTAGTATCAAAGAACTGAAAAAGGAGAAAGTCATCTATCCCAAAATGAAGAAAAACACACCACCATAAAATGACCCAGGTAAGCAAAGGTGGGAAAAGGCAGCCACACTACCTGCTGAGCATCAGTACATTCTGTTGAGTTCTGGACAACTTTGATCATGGGATTCCAGGCGGGATCTGGAGTATGGAGCCCATTAAAGAGGGGGCCTCCCGGGCCATCCGCCAGCTGAGGGTGTGAGGGTATTAGAGTGCCACCGTACATGGAAATCGGTAGGCCCTGAGGGAACAAGACGACACCGTCGGTGAAGAAGGCAGTGGTTGTGAAGGATGACTGTAGTTTGCCAAGATGACAGGGCAGTTTACATCCATACTTAACGTTTACCTACTGGCAAATATCTCAGCACTGTGAGGAAACTGGGCATCGCTGCACACCTCGGCAGAGTATGGAAGACGGTGACTCTTTGGAGCTTGAGATTCAAATCAGTTTACCCATTTTTCTGAAGTTACACCTCACCAGTATGCAGCAGCCCCTGCACGGCACGTTCGGATGACCCCATAAAGCCAGACACAGCAGTGTACAAAGTGATTTCAGTGCTCCCTCCTCTCACCTCTGCAGCATGCGATAACCTTGGTTCTCGCTGGGCTGTGGCCAGGGGCTGCACTTCAGCAAAGCCCGTATACAGCTTCAGCCTGCAAGACTCCAAGTTGAAGTTTCTATAAATTACTGACAGCCATCTAAAATATTCTTCCAGCTCAGAAAGAGCAAGTTACAGAGCAGCTTTTTGCAATTATGAGATTTCTTTCCTGTGTCTGAAAGATTGCTGCCCTGCAATGTAGGGGATCGCAAAAGCACGTGCTACAGCTACTTCTGAAACACTCTGTGAGCTGGTCTGCTGCTGAGCACATTGTGCCGGACATCCCTCCAGTGGTGGCTCAGCCAACTGTGGCCTGGCTACATCTGTCTGCCTCAAGTTACTTTGCAGCGTTAACATACAAGGCACAGACTCACAAGCAGTTCTCTCATCCTGCCGCTTCCTTAAGAAAGACGGGTAGCGTTCACGGGCGTGATCTGTACCGAAAGCATTAAGTAAACCTTTAACCAGCCTCGAGAGCTGAGCAAACCTTACAGAGCATTTCTGAGGGTCTGAGCCTCTGAGAAAGAAAACACTGGAGAGCAATGGAGGCTCAGCTACGTGACAACACCTGCAATCTACAAATTCTGGTTCTGTTTAGATGCACAAGCAGGCTTGGGCACCTTTTCTAGTTAGAACTGGGATTAAAGGAGGTTCAGAGCTAGGTGTGGCAAGCAACGGAACAAAAGGCACAAATGTACAGTGTAAATGGACAGAACAGGAGATACAACAAAGTCGGTCCTCGGTCACTTCATAGACTAAATCCAACTCTCTGTAACTTACCTTAGAAAAATCCACAAAACTATTTGGCATAGGTTGGTGGAAAATATTTGAGGGAGCCACTATTCCAGAATCATCTCTCTCCATTGGCTGATGCTGAGAAAACGTGCCTGGGTCCGACAGCTGCTGATGCATCGGATGATTTCCTATGACAGGCTGAGACCAACCTGACAAGCCTTCTGGAAAGGAGGAGATTGAAAATGGCTCATTACAACTCACTGAAGATACTCTGGAGTAGAATTCAGCTGCTGCACACACCTACACACATCCAAAGGCTCCCCGAAAATGCAGAGGTGTCTTTGGGCTCTGCTCTGAGCCAAGGCAGATCTTCCGCAGCCCGCACAAAGCAGGAAGACACCTCCAGTTTTTAGGCTGATAACCCGTTATGGCCAATGCAAACACCCAAGTCTCACCTGCAGCACCAAGGCCTCTCACAGAGAAGCTGCAGCAGGCAACACCAAGGCTGGCTACAAGCATACACACTTTCTTTCCCTCCAGCTCCCACATACTCTCACGTACCACAGGAACACAGAAAAGTTATGCTTGCGACAGGGGGACAAATAAGGAAAGGAGAGAGACTAGGGAGGCCAGGCAAGTTTGGCCAGGCACATGCCATCTCTGCATGTGCATTCACCTTGGTCCTCCAGACAAGCATAGAGGTAACGGGGACTACTAGCAACTGCAAGTTTCAGGTCTCCACAGCACAACAGCTAAGATCCAATAAACCTCCAAGCATTGTCTGTGAGCACATACAAGCTTTTCTCAAAAAAACCACAGCAATGCTGAGACACTAAGTTAACCAAACCATGGAGGGCTTCACTGAAAAATGTGACAAATACAGGACTACTAAACATTCGTCTTTAAAGTTACCAATAGAAACACTTTACACCTCAAATGCTGCCAGATCTTTCCACAAGAACCTCAAACTATCAGGAAATGGAACTTCAGGAACTTCAGCTGTTTCAAAGTCATTCGTTTGAAACCAAGGCTGCCTGGAACAGAAGTTACCCCATGCTATTCAAGAGTCACGAGGAGATCAATGCAAACATCACCCACAACTGTGTGTTTCCAGATGCATTAGCTGCACCACAACTAACATTTTAAAATGTTAACTGAAAGCAAGCTAGAAACTTGGACGGAGGCAGTTGTCTTTTAGGCCAAGAGTCAGACTTGGAAATGGACGCCCCCCATAACAGGTAAGTTGCTTACTTTTTAAATTCTGTGTCATTTAATAGACTTAATGTGAAATTTCTGAACTGTTCTCAGG
Source organism: Steatornis caripensis (assembly GCA_013398225.1). NCBI lineage: Eukaryota > Metazoa > Chordata > Aves > Caprimulgiformes > Steatornithidae > Steatornis > Steatornis caripensis. The sequence goes on from VZSC01011786.1 coordinate 52,448, forward strand.
GTTGACAAGTGTATGCTGACAGATAACCTAAGGTTGGGTGCGAACCACCTACAACAGGAGAGAAAACCACAGTGCTTTCATTGATAGGCACTCTCCCACCACTGACACCAGTTTTTCCTTCAGGACGTACAACAGGAAAGCTGGTTACAGGCTGCGGAACTTCCCTCCTCCCCAACTTTCTTTTCAGATGCAGAGCTTCCAAAAGGCCCTAGAAGTTTCTTTAGGCTACCCCACGCTGTACACCACTTACCAGATACGCTGTTGACTCCAAAGGACCAAATACCGCTATGACCGACGGGAGCTGTGAAGTTGGTTCCCAAGGGCGTAGGAGTGACAGACCCTCCCTGTCGAATTCTAGCGAGCCTTTCGGTCCCGATGGGAGGAGGTACCTTTCGATCTTGACTGGCGTTACCAGTTTTTGGCTGGCCCAAGTTAGAAGGTGCAGAAGCAGCTGAAAGGGGCGAAGATGATCCTGAGGAAACTGATGGAATAGGAGATTCACCTGCTGAAAAGAGTATTTCTCTGGCTTAATTATATACAAAGCACACAAGCTAGCGAGCATAAATACTACTCACTCTATCCCCCCAGTATTATCTCAAAGCAAATAATAAAAAGCTTTTAAAGCCTTTTTTGGCAAGCATCCTTCAAGTCTTTCACAGAAATTCTGTTTAGAGTTTATTGTAACTGTAGAATCAACATTATAACACAATGCTTTCAGCCATCAGAATTGTGTGATATTCTCCTGACATAGCAATCCATCTAAATTAATTACAAGAAAGAATAAGAAACATGGAAGAGTTCCAGGAAGAGGTGAAAACATCAGTCAAATACCATAAATATCTAAACAGCCTGGTTTTGGTTTTCCACCACTTCCAGCAGAAAAGAGATTAGACAGCCAAAGCCACGTGTGTAACATAAAAGCGTAAGTCCCACCAACTTCAGAAGCGTCACTGACTCTTCTTGGGAAATCCAACTTCCTTTGAGCACTCATTTAAACATTTTGGTTCTTAAGCTCAGAGTGGCAATGAAGTTGCATGCAGTGACATGAAAAGCCTCTTCACTTAAGATTCTGAATCAAAGACCCATATTTTCTGTAAAGCTACTTCCATGTTCTTCCCAATAGGAGGAGAACCCACTGTTACCTTGGATGATGCTTAAAGATTTTGGAACATGTTAAGTAACATGAAAACATTCCACAATCCCAATTTAAAAAAAAAAAGAAAAGGGGAAAAAAAAAAGAAAAGGGGAAAAAAAA
>VZSC01011786.1:54370-141443 GCA_013398225.1 Steatornis caripensis
AAAAGAAAAGAAAAAAAAGAAAAGAAAAAAAAGAAAAGAAAAAAAAGAAAAGAAAAGAAAAGAAAAAGGGCAAGTATAACTTCAAACCATGCCAAACCTGACATTTTCACCTAATGTTACACTCTTACCATTTAGAGGGGAATCTTTAGCTTGGTATAATCACCTCCACTCCCCCAACAGCTTCATGCCCTCTCCTCTTAAGAGCCTATGATGACTTTTTTTTTTTTGCCCAAATATGCCTTTAGCAAAGCTACCAGAACTAGTGGCATTTTACATGGGAAAAAACACAACATAGTAAAGCTAGGGATTTGCACGCCATCCTCACAGCTGCTAAAAGCAACGGGAAAGCATTTTGTGCATCACTGGGTAATTTCCCCTCAAGTTACAAATCTACTAAAGACAACAGCTATAAATTTATAGTTAACTAAGACAGACCCATGAAGTTCCTACATGAATTTGTTGCGCTTGTCCAAGGATGTGGTGAAAAATGCTGTCTGTTAAAGCTGGGAGTCCCAACAGGCGCTGGCCCTTGAAGGTAAACCCGTGCTCCTTGTATGTTTGCTGAAAAGCCTGTCAAAGGACCTGAAGAAGAAGTTGTAGAGCTGTTGGATGGATCTAGAGAGGGTAAGCCTGAAATAAACATAAATTTGATTAAATATCTCTCTTTGGGAACCTGCTTCAAAGCACCAGAGAGAGCTAGTGCTCCAAATATAATTAAAGCATCTCATCACCTTCGGGGGTATCTGCACATGGTAACTTCATTTTACAGGTGCACGATTCTCCCTTAGAAACCAAGAGAAGGCGTTTCTGTACACTTTTTTGGCCTGAAGTTTTAACAAAAACAGCCATCCCTCTGGTCACTGAAAGGAATTGATCTTGGCAGGGAGGGCAAAGGAGGAAAGCTCGGAGTGGCAAGGATCTTTGCTTTATATAAAAGCCACGCAAGTCAAACAGGGAGACAGGGCTCTGTGAAAGTCCCACAGAAATCCGGCACGAGGGAAGTAGTTTGCTGCAGTACGGTTTTTGCCATCCTGTAGGTACATTCGCAAATAGATCAGTCAGAGCGTGCTGTGTCCAGAGAAACAGGGCTGATGATGCACAGCACGACAGGTGAGGGGGCTGCTTTCTGCAGGGGTGCATGACAGGAAGGGAGAGATGCAGAGAAAGTTCAAAGTCCCACAAAAATTATTAGCAAGGGGGAATTACAGTTTTTTAATAAGCCAAAGCTTTTAAGTACTTTTCCAAAGTGTCGTAAAAGCTCTTATCACACATTATTACCTGAAAGCAGAAACGGGCATGGCCGTATGTTCACCTGAGTTTTGGGTTTAGTTTCAAGGGCCTATTAAACAAGACTAATTTCAAAACCATTTAAACATTTCAAAATGACCACAACCAGGACCAGCTTATATTGCTGCAGAGCAAGGTTGAAGGTTGCATCTACTTACACCACAGCGGTCTGCAAACAGCAGTGGTGACAGGCAGTACCTCAGGTCACAGACTAGAGGTGCACCTTTCATCGCCTGGATACATTCCTGAAAGCCAGGTCTTTTTCTTCCAATATTATCAACTAAGTCACCCTGATTTAGTGCTTCCGCAAGCACCAGATCCAACCTGCTCACATTGACAGAAATGACTTACTGGGTTTGAAGGAGGTTATTTTTCTCACTTAGCCCTACCCCAAAGGTTAAAAAAGAAGTCCCCATTACAGACAGGAGGACTACATCACCACCAACAACTGAACACAGGCTGCTCAGGCGAGGGAACCCGAGCATGGCAGGACAATCTTTCAGGGTTTGTCACAGCGCAAGACCCAGCGGCTACGAGGAGGATGCTAATGCCCGTGCAGGCTGCCTGTAAATGCAGTTTGATTGATCTGGTTTGTCTAGCGGCCTCCAGCATGGAGCCTAGCCATAAGCAGACTGCAGCACCTCCAGCTGAGGGCCCTCCCTGAGCACCTGCCACAGAGCTACTGAAGGGACATGCTTGCTAACCCTTCATCTGCAAAAGTCAACCCAGAGGCAGTCAAAAGGCCCCTATGGTGACCAATTCCACCACACATCAAAACCAAGTTTCCAGCTGGCTGACAAACCACCGAAGATCCCGAGTCTCTGCCCCACACAGAAGGGGTAACAGAGCTGCTGCTGCCCGTGGGGACCGCTGGTTTCCTAAACAGAGAACAAGGCAGAGATTATGACAAAAATAGCTACTCCGCAATAAAGGGATGCCCAGCTGTGTCTTTCGAAGGCTTGGCAGGATGGGTACAGAGCTTTCAAAGTGCAATGACTGTACAGCCAAGACTATCTCAACACTGCTGTGTATTTTCTACAGATTGAAGTGTGACAGCCAGAGATGCGCAAATTCAACAGAGTAGTCAGTTTTCAGGTTGTAAAGAACACTTATCATTATCTTGCCTTTCATAAAAGTGGATAAAAAAAACCTTTGCTCAATATTAAAAATGGCTTCTACAAACAATGACTTACAGAATCCTGATTTCAGTACTGAACTTCCTATTTGTGTACTTACCAACAAAATCAAGTTTTGTAATACTGAACCCCTTGAAATATCATACCCTGCAGTTACCTGGGCCATGACTTCAAGCTCTTCATCATGTTCTGAAAGGGTAATGGAGCTTTCGAGATTGATACACCAATCTTGCACAAATTCTGCTCAACATTCAGTTTATCAAAGCCCCCAGGCACTTCTGCAGAAACTGGTTGCCGCGAGGGCTAGCTCCACCTTCAGAGAAACAGCTGTACAACTTGGTCACTCCATGTAAAACAGGGAGCCCAGCCATTTCATGCAACTTCATACTCACGTGCTGCTTCCCAAACTGGCATATTTCAAGTCTGTGATGCCTTTTAATCCACGTGAGCAAAGTCTCAAACCCCTTCTTAAAATGCAGAGGGGAGAAGGAACAAATACACTTCTTTTAGTCTTCTTCACAGCCTCCCCAAATGGTTGGGGGGCTAAGTCTGCCCTCAATCTATGGGCTGCTGGGACAAGAGATCTAAAGACACGAGCGAGACAAAAGGCCATTTCCAGAACAGATCCACAGCTGGTGAGGAGATCTGCACATGTATCTGTGCCTCAAAGGAACCGGTGAATCAGAGAAAACTCAAGCTGCAACGAGCTTACCCATGAATAGGAAAAGCAGAGCACTCAAAACTCTACTCTGAGGTGACAACTTGCTAAGAAAAAGCTGGTTTAGTGAACCATCAAATTATATTAAATCTCTACCAAATCAGCCGAGATGATCACCAAGAGATTGTGATTTGTGGAAAAATTTGCCACAGCCCAACTGTGCAAGACAGACACACAAGACAAACCTCTGCTCTGTTATGTGTAGAGTCACAGCCGAGATTAGAGGATCGTGTCCACCTGCTTCGATGGCCGTTACTACTCCTTCTCATGACACAAAAGTGTACTGAATTGCCAGGCAAGGCCTAGACCACTCCTTGCCCACGGTGCTGCTGTTGGCCAAGGCGTAAGCCAGCAGTGACTGACCCTTTACCCCCTTCTCACGAAAAATCTCACGAAAGTTGCCACTGAACTCTACGGGAACAGCCCCAGCAGTCCCCAGTTCAACCCACCTCAGAGGCTGAGTGGAGCAGAAAGGTCTGTTCCCCTGGGAAGAGCCAGTGAATGAGATGGGTGAAAGGACCGCAGGACCACACTTACACTCCAAGGGAATGCATCGGAGAGGTCCTCCACTACCTACCATCCCCGCTCCTTTCCTCACTACGACACCTTCAAAACACGCCTTTCCCCCCCTACTCTCCCCTAATCCGCCCCCCTCCAGTGTGACAGACAATTTAAATTCCGAAACGAAGGTGATCAAAAGCAGCATTAAATAGAATGTCATTAAATGTATCAACTAAGGGCCTGACAGCTCCCGCCAGGCAGAATTTTATTGGCACATCTACCTATTTGCAGTTTTTCTTCACTTTGCAATACCCTAATCAAATTCCAACTCAGAAAAAACATGTTCTGTCCCAATATTTTTGCGCTTCAGTTGAGAAGAACTTCACCTTATCTCCCCATAGTCAACAGTGAGAGCTCTCCTTGGGTATCTACCTAACCTTCCTAACTCAGGGAAGAAAGAGATTTAGACTACCTTTTAAGTACATAGTCATCTAAGGATATATAAAGGACCACGACATTTTCCCCAATGACAAACAGATGATCTTAGCATAAGGAAACAGCAAAATTTTTTGCTGCTATGGGAAGTCCCAGGGAGCCATCTTTGTATACTGGGACGCGATCATCAGAAAAAACAGCAGATCCCATTTGCCGTAAGCTTCCTTCCCCAGGGGTTATAATCCAGCATCGGCCAATTCCCAGTTCAGAGCACTGCAGAGAAATATCTGAGCCAACTTGAAGTGTTTCTGGAGTCTGCTGAGGAGAGTCTGGCAATTATTTTGTTAGCAGCCTATCTGACGAGTAAGGTCCAGTTACTTTACCTTCCACAGCCTTAGTTACATCTGGGTCTGCTTACTGCGCTGGGACTGGACGTGGCACAAGAGCTCCAGGTATTATCTTGCTCTGCAGAGCTATACAGCCCAAATTAAACCATTAAGAGAACTACAGTCATAGCAAACATCCCCGTTATGTGGTTAAAGCTAGTCAGATGGAAGTGCTCTGGTTTTCAGAAGTCCCGTATGTTTGTAAGTCAATGGAGAGGAAAGGGAATGCTGAAAATCTTCTTTCTTCACCGCCATGTCTTGAAAAGCCCCCTACCGCCTTTAGTTGGAAAGTCAAACTACTTGACTTGTTCCAGTCCGGCATTCAAATCTCGAAGCGTTAGCCCAAATATCTAACCTACACTGTGGGGGTAAAGACAACTTCAAAGTAAGGTGCACTAGCTACTCAGCCTCAAGGCACCTTAGAGCCATCGTGGCAAGAATGCAGGGAAGAAGAGAGTGGCACAGCCTAGATCTCTTGACGGTCCCTTCCAGGCAAATGGGTGCAGCCAGTTGCCTGCAACATGGTTTGAACACAAAGATGACAATAATCCTTCAGGTCAAGGAACTCACTGTGAGCGTTCCTAACCCATTTCAAATAAATGCAGAGGAGCCTGAACTGCTATACTTAACAGCTGAAGGACAGTAACTTCCTAATAAAACACACCATGCAGCAGCACACCATTTTCCCACAGCACAACATAAACTTATTAAAACCCCAGAGCCATATCAAGAGAAAACGTACAGAGAGTTTACCCTCACTGAGCCAAGCTGGAGTTTCAGATAAAATATCAAACAACTGCATGCAGTCACTCCTGCAGCTGGAACCTCTCAGAAGTCCTGGCCCCACTGTTTCAGGTTTGGTATCACTTGACCCTATGCTCTGTTCCAACCCAAAGGCTAAAATCAATGCTGAGCTCTACAAACAGGTGGAAGCATTCCTGTGTCTTAGACAGAACAAGCAATGCAACATCTGCAATGTTCCCAACACCTAATGTCCTAGAAGAGCTGAAGAAAAGAGGAAAAAAAAAAAATCAACATTTTAAAGAGCACTTGGAAAAAAACAGGTCATCCTCATTACATTATTATTCTCTGTCGTTTGTAAACTACTACTCAATCAGTTTGAGATGATCAAAGTGTAATGATTGGAGAAGGAATTCTGTCCAGTGCATGATCTTAATCACTTACCTACAGGACTAGTTGAAACCCGTTGGGAAGGTGGCCTGAAGCCAGGAGCCTTGGAGTTGTCAGGATGCACGTTTTCCACGTGTCCTAGCACAGAGTTATTCAGAAAGGTAGACTGAACAGTGAAAGATGGGTCAGCTGCTGCTCGGGTAGAGAGTGGACAGTCTCCCCATCCTTGGTTAGCTGGCACCTGGTTGCTATCAAAAAGACTACTAAAGTGATTGAAGAGTGTCGCTGGCCCAAAGGTAGGAGGCAATGATTTGTTTGCTGGGTTAATGTGCATCTGAGAACCGTTCATAACGTTCATGGCTGACGAAAGCTGCACTGCAGCAGGTGGACCTTGAGACGGCGTTAAAGGAACTTGATTTGTAACAAAAATAGACTGAGGATCTTGATGGAGGTTTGCATTTGGTACCACTGAATAGAAAGAACCTCTGGACTGCATCCTGTGAGTAACTCGAGGTGCTGGTACAGCTACTTGAGGTAAGTTACTGTTGTCCTGATTATCTGCAACAACGGACCTGGGTGATGCTAAGCCTAAAGGAGCAGTTTCTGAGCTGGATGAAAAAGGCATCGACATGGAAGGATTGATCTCTGACATGCTGGTTGGCAGTATTTCATCTTGGACATTATTTAGCGGTGCAGGGCTGCTTGACGGGCGCGTTTCAGTGACTCCTGAGTTGCTGCTAGCTGACATACTGCAACTACTTGCAACCGAAGATGGTACACACGCATTCACAGCGGGCTGGTCTGGTGCTGAGACCTTCTCTTTGGGTGCTGAGACAGCCGAGAAAGAGTCCGCTTTAAGTGCAGAATGCTGCGTTTGTGGAGCATTAGATGGCAGAAACGCTGTGGGCACTTGCCCATTGTTTTGGGGCGCAGAGGAAGCTGAAGGCAGTGTGCTACAGGTGCTCGTCACAGTTGAGATTGCTGTTGCTGCAGCACTCGTCTTGGGAACGCAGGCAAACAACTGCTTTCTGACCGAAGAGGGAGTCCGATTACTGGTTACACACAGCGGTTGGGTGGAAGCAGCTACAGAAGAGACAGTAATGGGACAACTAGAAGTAGCTAATCCAGGAGACTCCGTCTGTAAAATATTTCCATTCTGACTACCTACGCGAGTCGAACTATTATGCTTTGGAGAGCTGTTTGTGCTGCCAGGGTTAACTGGTCTCACAGGGAATGGTCCCCAAGTGTTCGGTGAAGGTGAAAAAGTTCCTCCAAACTGGGCCATAGGTAAGCGAGGGTGCCGGATCTGTTGCATAGTTTGGGCAGCCAGCAAGGCAAAATGAGGGTGAGAATAAGCTAGAGGAAGAGACACCGGAAAAGATGAGCGCACATTCGCTGGGACATTCTTGTTTAATTTGTTAGTAGGCTGGAAAGTAGATAGTGTTGATGACTGCGATGTGACTAGGGGCGGTGCTCCGAGAGGAAAGGAGTTCTTGTTTGAAGCAGTTGCGGTGCTGACTCCAGATGAAAAGTTTGCATGGATTGATTTGGTACTCGAAGCAGGTGTTCTTATGTGAGTTTTAGGAATCAAGTCTTCCAGTTCCTTGGCAGGATCTTGAATAAGAGCATTGATGAGTTGCACTGCGTATCGTGTTGACTCTGTACCACCCCTAGATTAAATACAAACATATTTATTTACCTTTTGCAAAAGGAAACCCCACTTTGTGCAACTTTCTGTAGCCTCAATTTTATACCAATCTGTAAGTCTGTTGTGTGTTTAGTGCAATAAGTTATTTCTTGACTTTTGTGTATCTTAAGGATTATCTTTGAAGAAGGAGACCTTCACCGTATCTTGGCAGCGTAATACACGTTCTATTCTAGTATCAAGAAGCTACATAAGTCCCGTTTTAAAAAGCAAACAAACTTCTTAATAAGTGACATTTGGACTAACTTAAGATTTTCATTTCTAGATACTGTACCTTATAGTGATCATTCTCTCTCCATTCTTATCTTTTTGCTTATCAACGTCAATATGGGCACCAGTGACATCTTGAATTGCTGTGATGTTGCACCCACCTCTTCCCATTATTCTAGATACGACAGAAGCTGGGACAGATAATTTCTTTGACCTATATCACAAAGAACACAAATCTGTGAGATATATTCAAACTGTAAAGGCATACAAAAATCCCTTGCTGTCTTGACAGGTGGCTGAAGCAAAATTCTTAAGTTTCAGGGCAGCAAGTCGTTTTCTGCTGATATTTTCTTCACCCTTTGGAGCCTCTCTAAAACTCCCTCTCTCAAATTACTCATCATCCTCAGCACCTGACAAGGATTCTTCAGAAGTGTTTGTCCCACCACTGTTGTAACACAGATGGAGGTGTCTCACACTGTTCTAGAAACACTTTTGGATTTTATCTCATCTCATGCACCTCCGAAGTGAGACAAATCCTTAGCTTGACCTAAATTTGCATAAATAGTGTTGCTTCAAATACGAAAGCCCACAAGCTTGGCTACTTTGATTGTTTACAGTGAGGAGAAGGTGGTATTCCAATGTTTTCCCAGTGATCAGCTCTGTAACGCCACTTGCATTCACAACTCTTTTAGTATCCACCTCTCAGACCTCGAGATCTGAAAGTCTGTTGGTGACACTACACAAGGGTGGAGGGCAGACATTTAAATTGTGCAGTTCTGTGATTTAAGGAGCTGCTGGAAGCCACTGTGAAGGCAGCACAGATTTTCAGAAGCAGGCTCACTGTAAGGTCACAACACTGTAACCTATGCATTCAGCAAAATAAGCCAACTTTAGATTTTTCTAATTCGCATGGTACTGGTGGGTCAGTGCAGGCATACAGGGAAGACATACTGGGAAGTCTTTGAACATGAGCTATGCGTGCATCCATACACCAGCCAAGGTCTCTCGGGGCCACCACAGCCCCAGACGTTAGAGGCTGGACCTCTCAAACCCACACACTGCTTTCAAGCTTGCCAGTGATGTGCAATAGTTCAACACTGAACAATTAGAGGGGATTCAAAGGGGTTGCAGAAACCAGTGTGATCACACAGCAGGTGCCTCTGAACACTGTACAGATCATCACCACCCCTGAAAAGGCTGCCAGCTTCACCCACCTATTCCAGTCTCGGAAACTTTCAAGTAACTTGATCCTCAGGAGATTGTTTTTCACTTAATAGGACTTAAAGGAAACCCATTTTGTTTTAAACACATCTAAATCCATGCAAATGTTCTAAAGCATCACCTCATCTTGCCAAGGTGGTTTTTCTTTCCCCCTCTCCTGCCAGGAGAGCATGCTACAGACCTCCCCACCCCAGAAACCAGGTCCTCAGAGCATGCACCCTGCTCTCCTCCCAAGGCTGTTTCATGCTTTGTGGTCCATGCCCAAGGCTCCTCTCTCAAGCTCAACATCCCAGTCACTCCCTCCCCAAACCAGAGCTTCCACCATCATCTAACTTTCAAGATACACCCACATTACTCACAGGTCTCCTACCTCAGCCCACCAGGAACCCCACGCTACCACCCACGGAGACATTCCTCATCCACGAGAGCTCACCCCAGTGCCCAGGCCCCTGCCCACCCATCACCCACTGCCGTTTCCCTCCCTACGCGCCAAGCTCAATGGTTTTTACCTTGAGAAGTGCCCCAAACAGTACCTTTTTGCTCCTGAACAGCAGCGCCCTCCTCTCTGCAGCTGAAATTGCTCAATTGGTGTTGGCTGCAGAGTGTTGCTAGGGGGAGGGTCTTTCAAAACTCTGCCTACTTGCCTGTCAAGGGCAGAAGGGATGTTTTCATTGGTTACTTCTTCGATAGACATCCCTTCAAGCCGGGGGTTACTCACGGGGAGAGGGGAGGAGAAGAATTCTCATTGAGACCAGGAGATACTTTAGGGAGAGGAAGGGATGCAACTCCTGGGCATTCTGCATACACGTCTGAAATCGCCAAAAAGCTCTTTGGCAGGACGTATGCTTCTATCAGCTAGGGCACAGCAAACACGAGCGCACAACACTTTGTGGACGTGTTCTTTATTACACGAGGCCCGACTCCTCAGGGATGAGGAAAGATCAGGTTTTGGATGCCACCTCTAGAACCCTGCCATCTCCAGCAGAAGAGCAGACAATACCGAACCAAGAGGTTGAGTTGAGCCTGTGAGACTCAAGAGACCCAGGACGAGAGACAGAGCACCTCCAGGGTCAGTTGCGGGGTCTGTGTGCGGCCCTGGACTAGTCAGTCGCCTGTTTAACGGTTTCACGTCTGCATGACTCACCAAGTGGTGGGCAGCTTGCAACCATATGTTTAAGCAAGGCCATGTTAGAGAGAACCCCATTTGTGAACACAAGAAAAAGGGAGAGACCAAACCAACTCTCTAAGGGTTCAAATGCTGAAATTTTCAGATTACACTGCCTTTTAACCTTTATTAAGAATAGTCTGTGGCTTCCATGAATCCAAATGCATTAAGACCTCCACACAATTACAGTCTTTTCACGTAGCCTAAAATCCTCTAAAATTAGCATGTTTGGTCACTACCACTGCAGAACACAAGCATAAGCGCGTCCAAAGCATCTGACCCTTGTACATGCTGTATTCCTTTTTGATAAAGGGAACAAATAAAGGAAAGCTGGATGATCATTTCTAGTTACAAGTAGAGGTTACACAAAAAATACTGGGGTGTTAACCGGCATATAATAAAACCCAGTACACTGTCAAAGGAAAAGCTTGCTTTACAGAAAATCATTAAATCTAATTGCAACTCTAGCACTCACTTTAAGGTGACAAAATTTCCCATGGAATCAGTGATCAAGGTCAAAGCATAATGAATTTTAGCCTTGAAGAGATCATCTACCTCTCCTCTCCTCCATCCTGCCTCTAGTTCATGTGCCAGCAATCATCTGCTGCAGGGGCTCTTCACTGCCACCTGCATCCCTCCCCCTTTGATCCCCACATCCTTTACTCCACTGAAGTCACAGGTAAAGGAAACCTTTGTGCCGAATAAAACGTTCGTGTCAACTGACGTTAAGTTAGTAAGGAGTTCCTGCAAATTAGGACTCCAATTTGTTTTCACAGCACTGCAGGAGTACAGGGGGCAGATTTTGATTAATTACACAATTAAATAATTATATAAGCTTGCTGGAAATTCTATATTTGAGACTAATTTAGAAGTTAAAAAGCTCACAGAGAGTTTTTATACATAGAAGTAAAGTCTTTACCTTCTAACCACTTCTTTCCAGCCTTCTTCTCTTTTCTGGCCTCTTTTCGGGCTAGTCAGATTCAGCTTTACATTTGGAGAAGTCAGAGGCAGGGAGACAGGCTTATAAGTAGTTGACAAAGAATTTGAGTGACCTTCACCATCAAGTCTGGGAACAGAAACATGCTGATCACAAATCACAAAATAAAATGACAGCATCACACTATACATTTCTGGAGCTTAAAACTGCTAGCGTGAACTGTTTCCAGTCTTATTTTCTACCTGGAACAACTGTTGGGTGACTTCATAGGTAGTTGTTTACCTTTCAGTCCACAGCCTATACTCTTCCTTCGAAAAGTAGAGCGCTAAACTGAATGAATACTGAAGCACTAAGGACATCAGATCAAAATAGTTTATAACAGGCAGTACACAGCCATGTAGGCAGATCCTGATTACATGTCTATACTGCGTTCTCCTTTTTCAATAGCTTTTTAAGAAAAGCTACTTTTGTAATAAAGCGTCTTTCTTGCCAACTACCTGACAATGTTTTAGCTCTTATTGTTACAGACTCCCTGGGAAGTGCTTCTAGCCCTCACCCCCCTATTTTATGAATGGGTAACTGAGGCACAGATATTTGAGCATATTTATGTATTTAAGTCCCAGTGACATCAGTTTGGAAGTAGGTGCCCAAATACCATTACCTGTACTAATACAGCTGTCACAATAGTCTAGTGATACAAACAACGCAAAGTTTGTGTGAGAGAGAAAGAGAGAGAGAAAAGGCAATCTCATTAGGCTAACTGATCTATGTGGAGGTGAAAAAGCACAGCACCAGGCGCTTGCAAGCTCATCTGCAGCACTGAAACACAGGCAGCAATCTCCACAAGTCACTGAAAAACCAGCCTGATGTGATTCGACACAGCAAATCTATGGCATAGCAGGAAAATTTACAGAGGACCTCACACTTCAGCTATCCTGCGGAGCATCACTCCTCTTTATTATATGCAAGCTTTTATTCATTCATTTTATTCCCCATTCTTTACAGCATTTTCTGTTCATTGTGTTGTCTTGCAAACTACTTATACTACACATTATACAAACTTCAGAGATCTATCCATCTTTAAGCAACCCAAGCGCACCGATTACATGAAAAGCAATGTTTATACAATATGCCTTTTGAAATGGCAACATTTTCTCTCTCTACCTCAGTAAGTTCTAGCTCTCTGATAACACACTTGACCAAGGCCTTTGAAAGTTCTGTGGAGAACTTTACTTGTCCTCAGGTAACTAAGATTGAGGCAAAGAGAACAAGAAAAATGCATATGAAAGAAAAGAATGAAGTCCATTGCGGAGTATCAGTTCCAAAGCAGACTCTAAAAGCTTTTTTCTGCTTTGTCTGAAAGTGTCTAGGTATGTTTTCAGAAAAGCATTGTTATGAAGTCTGAGTTTAAGTTTCCATTACAGTAGCCTTGTGATTGGCATGTCTATGACTAAAGAGAAGAGGAATTCAGGAAGAGCAAATTTAGAAATGATTTTCAAAGTCTGCCTAGTGCAAGAGCCAAAGCGCACCTGCAGAAGTTAATGAAATATACTAGCCCCGTTTTGAAATTTATATAGTGCCTTGTTTCTCGGGTGTACTTTAACAGAAGCACCACTTCTAACAAGGAGTTAGAAGTATGCATTTAGTCAGTCTTGCTGCAGTGAACTGCACAGGATTCCAAGGCTTTTGCAGGAGACCTTGGACAAAAGGTCCAAGGCAGAAACAATTTATGTTCCTAAAACAGAACATAGACAAAATCCAATTTCTAACATTCCCAAGGGTAATCCAAAACACACACACCCCCAGCCACAAGGGCTGACAAATCCATTCGTTCTGCACCGAACTTCAACCCGAGGGGGGAAAGAAAAGAAAAAAGAAAATCCCAACTCTCTTCCCACTCCCAGACAAGTGCCTCAATCAGTCTGGCAAGAGCCCTCTTGCATACTGCCCTTTTTGAACCCATAACGTTTGTGTTGTTATTGAAGCTGGGTTCTCAGTCAGCCAGGTGTCCTGTAGATCAACACCCCTGCACCCTCTCCTCTCTCTTAATGCAGGAAAATAGAAGGAAAAAAACTATGGAGGATTAGACTCATACTACTTATGTAAAAAAATGCAGGAAAATAGAAAGAAAAAAAACTATGCAGGATTAGACTCATACTACTTATATGTAAAAATAAGCAAAGACTACAGTTCAGTTGAGATCTACACTTTTTGATTCAGACCAATTACCTATTCAGAAACTGGTGTTATAAAAAGTTATTAGCTCATTCCCAGGCAACTGAATAATCTTCCAAACCACTCATATGGCCCCTGTACATTCACTGAGTTCTTTTGACTCTCACCTCTGGCTTGACAAGGTTAAATCAAACTGTCCATCAACCTGGCAGGTGAAATGCTCAGAGTCATCAACATCTTCCCTCCTTAAAACAAAGAGATTGCTATTCAAATGAGTTAATGACAAAACCATAAAACAATCAAAAGGTAATGAAAGCACTTCCGTAAACAGATTACAAGTAAAGCTGGCACTTCCTTTTTAAATTCCCAGCATATTCACTTCAAAATCTATTCTAAAGTTGACAATGCAACATTGATGCTTAAACAACAGAGAGAAAACTGTTTTCGTAAAGTAGTATTAAGAACTAGCCAGTAATGCCAAAAAAACCCTTAGCTTTACCATTTTGAAGAGTCTGCATTCAACAAACTTGACAGTATTAATTAATAGCTATGCAAACAAAGCAAACTCAGTCTCTCACAATTTCAGGAATGTGCCAGCTGGTGTAAAGCGTAAAGTACAGAAAATTTACAGTGGCATAGGTAAAACCCTGTGAAACGACAGGGAAGCAATATGGCTGTCTCACCTTGTTGGTGTTTTTGAAGCCGAGGTGCTCGTTTTTTCTTCCTGAGAGGGGATAAGCAATGAGGCATAGCGCCGCTCAGAGGAGTTTGTATCCATTGTGAAGTTCAGCTCTTGGCTTTTACCTCCACTGCTACTTTCGCTGTTGCAATCTGTGCTATCCAAGTTATCTGAATCGCTATTCCCACTTGCACCGCCACCTCTTGGCTCTCCATTTATTTTATTTTTATCTGCTTTTTGCTGTGCTAGAGATATATGCTGATCTGGCAAAATGATCTGCATATTCTGAGGAGTCTCTTTTGTTTTATTTTTCTTATTTTTCCTATTTGTGCTGGGGGTAGTCACCACATTGGCTCTCTTTTTCCCAAAGGCATTTGTGAAAGTAGTTGAAGTCGCAGAAATTCCAATTGTAGTTGTAGTAGTTGCACTAGGAGGCTCTATAGGAACTTCTTGCTCCACTGAAAGAAAAACAGTTGATACACAATCAAAACCCACAAAATACAGGAATCAGTGCCCTGAGTGAAGACACTACAGCTGAAGTTATGCTCCTTGCTGAGCTGTCACACTATTCGCACCACATTCAGCTGTAAATCTTTCAAGAGCGAAAGACTTTTGAGAAGAAAGAAGGGGAAAAAAGTGAACAAAGGAGTTTTGCCAGCAACTCTGACTGCAGAGGGAAGAACCAGGGCAGAAGCTATGCAACCACGTCACCATACCACAGAAGCCAGCTTTCAAACAGTTTCCCTTACCTAAGTGGTTAAAAAAAGGCACCTCCACAGCCATTTTGCTCATAGAAACACTTGTTCTTTACCTTCATCATCGTTTTCTTCTTCATCATCATCTTCTTGCAGTTCCAGAGTTTCTTTAGGCTTGTTTTCTTCATCTTCTTCTTGCTTTCTTTTTTGTTCCTCTTTCTTCTTCTTTCTCTTTTCCTTTCTTTTCTCCCTTTTAGCTGCAAGAGCTTGTTTTCTGCTCTCCTCTCTTGACTACGTAGGAGAAAAGGATTTAAACATTTTCACATAGACTAAATTATACTTGTAATTCAGATCTTCCCTAGAAACCAGGGGGCAGGGAGGGGAAGGAGAGAGCACGATGAACTACAATGACTTCGTCACATACTGAATCATTACGCAGAAACTGGGCAGACCTTATGGAACAAGAGGACTAGTTGGTCCCAAAACTTCTAAGGAGCAACAACAAAATAACAACAAAACCAGGGGGATTGTAAAAATATATTTTTACTGGAAAACCAGCAAAATTTCTCATCATCTCAGTCCTTCCTCAAAAACCACTTAATAACTTCATGAATATTTTTGCAGCAACGTTCACATCTTTGACTCAAAAAGGTCTCCCAGAGTATTTTACAGAGAAAACAGCTATCACCTTAACCACTTTTTTTTTAAAATATATGGAGTCAGTCAAGTCAACTATGCTATACTGCAGCTTTGCACAGCAACTGATAGGTGTTTAACAAGTCAGCAACTTGGAAAATTTAATAAACTAATATGGAACTTGTTCATCAAAAACTGTAAGAGCCTCCACTAAGAGAGCCCACTAAAGATTGCTTAGGGAGCACCTGCGTTACTCTGGGACACTTCACAGGATTCTCAGTGAGGGAGAACTTGATTTTCCCAGTATCTGCTTAACTCCATATAGCTCATCGGGCAGCTCGTAGGCTGTCCTTTGTAACATTGAGTAGAAGTCCATAAAATGCTTATGGACTGTGCCTTACACAATACATAACGTAGCATGTGTCACATCACCGAGACTGAAGACCTCCCTATTCACATGTCATTTGTGCGGAAGTAATGCAAGAGAGCTACTACCTAAGGTAACTATTGCCAAGTCCAAGCTTTCCTAAAAAAGGACAACAGAGTGGCTGAAGCAGAAGGCAGTTCTAATTGGCCACCCTCAGCATACGCTTCACTTTTTGTATATTAGAGGAAAGAAAGCACTTACAGTCACAGCACAAAGGACTACTGCTCCAAGAAGCACCATCCGGAACTACAGCCCATAGATTAATATACAGTTCAAACTGTTACGCTACACAATGGCAATTCTCTACTCACTTTTTCCAGGTCTAGCTCCTTCAGCAATATAGTTGCATTCTTATTCGCTTCTGCAGCCTGCTGGTCTTTAGCTTTCACAATCGTCTCCACACACTGGTGACACTTTTTTAACAGGTCCTGGAATGCAAACTTCTCTTACTACCTCCGTAATAAACTAAAATTGAGGAGTGAGCTTTGCTCTACAAACATGAGGTTAGCTTCCCTCTACTCACAAACATACAAACTGTTTCAACAGAATAGCACTTTGAATGCTGATTTTTTTTAAGTTCTGCATTAAAAACGAGACATGCACAAACCTCCAAATCAAACATACGTGAGCAAACATGTACATGCAGTTTTTGAATACTTAGGAATTTCTCATGTATATTTTTGCTGAAAATAAGGGACAGGGTCTTTTCCCGAAGTTACACTCACCTTGTCAGTTATCGTCGCTATGTATCGCATGCATTCGATGTCCGAAGGAAACTGGTTAACTTCTTTCACCAGGAACTGAACTACTTTCACATGCCCCTAGAACAGCAAAGAAAATTCTGATCACTTGTATACAATTGTCAACATTTTTGTCATCAAAACACAAGTTTGATATCTCTTAGTCCAATGCAAAAGGCTTAAAGTAAGCAAGAACATTTCGGGTAAGCTGCTGTTTGGGAAGAAACGTAGTTACCGTTTGCTCAGTGATGACAGGATGCCTGCTGTTCTACATCATGGTGGCAAAGACAAGCTCTCCCACAAGTAATTTTTATTTTGATATACGAGGACCAAACCAGGCCCAAGGGCAGAGGTAGCTGATCATGTTTTTAGTAACAGCCAAGACTACTCTCTTCAGACCCCACCTGTCACCCCAACGCACTCTCTTGCCAATCACGCCACAGAGCTAACTTAGATTGTTCAATTACAAGGTAAGTCTGAACAGGGAACTGAGCCACCTGAGTATTATCCTGGCAAACACATTCCTCTGTTGCTGGGGCCACCCACTGTTGGGGTACACCATGCGACCGCACAGAAAGCATCCAACTGCTGCCTCTGAAGTTATTTGAAAGTGATGGAGGGACAGCAGCGGCATGCTCAGTATTGCTGTTTCTCAGAAAAGCTGTACGCTTATTTGATATTTTATTAAAGGCAAAGCAGTTACAGTTAATAAATCCCTCTGCTAGCTACGCTCCTTGCATCCAACAACGTAACTGATGAAATCACCGCAAAGCAATGTTCTTCCTGCCAAGAAGAAAAGGTGGTAACAAAAGAGCCGGCTGCACAAAGAGCCCTACTCAACAACAAATTAGGAACCGAACAGGAGAAGCACAAAGAAATCATGAGAGCTTATTACAGACTGGTATTTCATTCCTCTCAAAAGCAGGACCGAAACAAGCAGTATAATCTGCAGAAATTTAGAGGGGACTATGGTAATCTCAAAACAGTGAAATTCAAACAGTGGAAAGTTTTTGGAAGGTGAGTAACCAAAAATAATAAAGCTAACATGGTTTATGGAACAAAGTTTTTCACCTCTCAAAAATGAGATTTGTGTGAAGTACACAGATTATAATTACTTTAAAGCAGGCATTTTGTAAAAATAGTAATTCTGCTGGGTTGTATTTGATTCTTCCAAACCCAAGCATGTAGGCTTAAGACCAAATGAGAAACTCTGTTTTGAAAACATTTAGCACTGAAACATAAAGTTAAGTTGGTCTCCTACCTTGCGAAACGCTGACATAAGAGGTGTAATTTTCCGATTATCTGCAGCATCCACATCTGCTCCTGCTTGCACAAGCAACTGAACCACATCATAGTGACCACCATTAGCTGCCAACCACAGAGGTGTGTTTCCTTTCTTGTTACGAACATCAATATGTGCTCCTCTGAAAAAGTACAAGCGTAACCGAGTGAAACAAGGTATGAGTAAAGGTGGAAGTCAGAAAATAAGATCACGAAATATCAGAGTACAATTGCATACGTAACTTTAATTACTGAAAGCTAGTGGCTAGATAGAGACATTCTGTCCCTGAAATTTGCTGTTTAAGTTACAACGTAGTGACACAGCGATTATTTAAATCTCTTACAGAAACAAACACTCACCTAACATAGCCTACTGCATCACAGATACACAACGAGCAACCACAGAGCCTTTAAATTATCACTAACGTGGTCACTACCCACAGGACAAAGCAGCCCCTTGAGATTTTAGCAGCACACAGGGTTACACTTGAAGAGCTCAAGAGCTACTTCCAGGCTTTGACACCCAAGTGACAGCAGGGAAACGCTCATGTGGGGGATTGCTGGATTAACACATAGCCAGAGCTGCCAAGCCAGACACTGTTTGCTTACCTCTGGTCTCAGCTACCCACTTAGCTTAATTAACACTGGAGTAGCAAGATACTCCAGGACAACACTGGAGAGCAGGGAACAGATACAACACCCTACTTCCAAAGCGTCCTATTCCCTTTGCTCTCAGATGCACGGGGCAATGTAAAACAAGGGCACCCTTGCCATAGAGGAATATGGCCACAGAAAAATGTACCGCTAATGAGAAGAAATAATTTACCGATTAATCAGGAGCTCACAGAACTTATAGTGACCCTTATCTGCTGCAATTGTTAAAGCTGTATCTCTTGAGGAAGGCACAGGTGGAGCATTAACGTCTGCTCCTTTATCAAGGAGAACCCTTCCAACCTCTGCATATCCTCCTGAAGCCGCTTCCATCAGAGGTGTGAGCCCAGTCTGTGCAAAGAGAATGAGTTACACAGTGTGAAACTTGTACAATATACTTTGGATAAGACATAAATGATTTCTACACAGGGAAATCAGATTTTTTTTTTTTACTTAGCTGCTTATATTTATTTTAGGAGCCTAACTTCAAGAAGTCTCATTCTCAAAACAAAAAAAAACCCAAACAAACCCCAAACATAACCAAACCAAACCAAAAACCAAATACTCTAGGGCTTTGATTTATACAAACCCAGGCAAACTGTTGACTAAGTACCACCAGCAGCCTGTCTTAACAGCAAAAACAGTTTATAACAGGATCTCTAAAACAGAGGTTAGAACAGATCCAAATGAAGACACAAGTGTTGCTACAAAAATGCTCAGAAACTGGCTTTATGGCTGTTCTCTAGCATCCCTTAGTGCTGAGACTGATCTGGGCCCAACTTAGTTGCCAGGCTAAACTGTTAAATAAACTTATACCAGCTGCTAACATGCCCAACTGACCATTTGAGAGCTGGCTTTTATCCATATCCCCTTTTCTCCAGCCACAGTCATTCCAGAAGCAGGCGGAGTAGACAGACACAGCAATTATTTCAGCAGCCTTAGGAGTTACCAAAAATTCCTTTGTGCTGGGGAAATCAGTCTGGCTGTCTACACAAGCTTTAAGCTTGCTTTATGGCAGGAGACACAAAGCTGTCCCAGAGTACCAAAGGATGGGACCTGTGGAGCATTTCAGAGGCACAGAAAGTCACAGTACTGAAGCCACGGGTTCTACAGCAACGTAAAAGCTTTACAAAGTTTGACTGCACTAGTTCTGTTGCAGACTAAGAAATCTGTTCTATGTGAGAATCACTATTAAGCAACACTATTCTCTTCCTGCCTAGACTTTACTCATATGTAAAAATATATGTATCTGTTCTGCTAACGAGTATCACGTCAAGCTTAAATCTGAAAAGTTTCTCAGTTCTACAGAACAAGAGCCAATCTAAGTTTCATTATGAACTCAGAAGGACCACTCAGCTTTTCTCTAATGCAAAAAATTCATAATCATTGATGCTTCTATTTTTCTAAAAAACCCCAAACTTATTTCAGAACATTTAATAAGTCGCCTGATTTAATATGTCCTCTGAGCCCAGAAAGGCTCAAAGTAACAGGACAATTCGAAGAAACTTGACGACTCAGAAATAAGCCACATGGAAAGGCGATTCACACACTTACCTTCGCCCTGTGCTCGACATTGGCCTTCCTGTCCAACAGCAAACTGACCACCTCTGCTCGGCCCTGGAAACAGGCCAGGGTGAGGGCTGTGTTCCGGTTGGTCTCAATTTGGGCATTAATATCAGAACCCATATCAAGCAACAGTTTCACAGCAGGTACGTGGCCATTCATAGCAGCCAGCATCAGAGGAGAAATACCTAGCTTACTCCCGGTCCTAAAGGGAAAGAAACAAACTGCAGTTCCCAGAACTGGACGAATGCTCTGGGAAATTTAAGTGTACCCAAGAAGAACAAAATATTTTGCTGTAAGCCAGAAAGAACATATACAAATGTGACACTGACCTAGAATACTAGCATTTTTGAACTGATTAGGAGAAACCATCAGAGTAACTGTATGCTGTAGACAATTGCAATTTATAAACAAGGAAAACTCATTTCAGCTTTTAGATGTTCAGATGGCTGAAGCGCACATAAACCTTAAACTAGATATACTAAAGATCAAGTCTGCATCTGATTCATTCAGAAAAACCAAGCTTCTAGCACACCTACAATGTTAACTTTCTCTAGTTATAGAATACATGCAAGTTTTCTTAAAATTAATAAAGAGGAGGCTTAAGAGACATAGCTATGTAAATTTGTTCCTCTTACTGAAAAAAAGAGATCTTCAAACAAACACACAGAGCTGCCTTGAGTGCTCTGGCTGGTTCCTTTACCTAGCTCTACAGAAATAGTTTGACTTCTAGATCCCAGAATGGTGGAGAAGGGAAAGAGAAGTAATAGGTTTGCAAACTATACCTAAATTTTAAGGGATTATAAGGGAGATTAAGTTTGTGACAGTTAAAGGTAATTTAAAAGCGCTAAGATCACATGAACAGAAAGGATAACATCAGTCTCGAAAGGCTGCAAGGAGGTCTGAAGGCACGAGAGATTCCAAGCCATGCCTCAGGACATAGCCAACAACAGTGTCTGTGCTATACTGCAGTTCATCTAGTGTACATAGTTACCTTGAATTAATTTCTGCCCCAGCATTGAGAAGAATCTTGATGATATTAACATAGCCCCCAGACGCAGCAAGGCTTAATGGCGTATAATCAGACACATTCCTATGTTCTTTATTTGCGCCCCGTGCCAACAGCAAATCAACAACCTGAAAAAACAGCACGCACATTAATAGACATACTGCGGCCTTCGCTATTACCCAGGAAGTGAAAGGATGTTATCACATGTTGAAACCCTCCAGTATGCTGTCACTTTCCATTGTCAACAGAAAAGATTCTACAGGAAAATCTCTATCCTCTTTTGCTTTACTTTTACATATGTGCTGTACAGACTTAGCAACTGATGAATACACCAGCTAATTTGCGTGGGTTGCAGCAGTGCAGCACTTGTCTTCCAGAAAGATTATTTTACCTAATCAAAAATGCAGGGCTTTAAAGTAAAGCTCTTCCTGTGAATCTTAAGTTTGCAAACAAGGGATCTATCCCACTCCCATAACGTCTCACACTGTTGGAGCGTCTCTTTCAGGAACTCCCACAGCTTTAATTCAAATGACACTTGAGCCAGCTCTGACCATCTGTATTATATGGTCTTTCCATACAAAACACATGACTAAAAATCAGACCAAGCGATGTTAATAGAACAAGCATGAGGAAGGACTTCCCTCCTCTAACAGAAGCTGCTTAAGACAAATAAAGGGGGGAAAATTAAAACATTTCTGGTGACTTACTGCACTTCAGTAGGCCTCATGTTACTACTAACATAGGCTAGGTGACTTTCAAATAAGCCAGAAAAAAGGCTGCCTCGCTGCTAAGCCAGAGGTAAATAAGAGGTAAATTCCGGCATAAGGAAAAAAAAAAATAAAAGAGGAAGAACAGAAGACTTAAGTCATACAGTAAGTAATGCTACCCCAGGCCACACTGATCTCTCTTTTTACTTGTGAGAAGCACTTCTACCATTAAAGATCCACAATTCAAAAGTCAAAGTGGTAACTTTCCAGTTTTGGCCAACTGTTAAAAAAATCTGTACACATTCCAAAACTTACCACTCCTGCATGTGGCACAAAGCCTTTTGCCGACTCCACACCATCTTCTAAGCTAGTATGCCCATGACTAAAGTAGGAAGGATTTAACAAACCTTATTTGGACACCAAAAAAACCTGAGAAAACAGGAACATCCCTAAAAGAGTAGTATAATGTGCCCTGCTTTGCATTAGCACTTATCAGCCCTGACATTACCACTGAAACCATGTACTGCCAACACACAATTCCAGTTTCTGTCCTTGTGTGCCTGCACCGGCTGTTTTAGATCTGAGAGCAGGGAGATGCATAATGTTCAGTGAATAAAGTTATTCATTAAACATCTCTACCTCCCTCACAAGAGTACTTATCTTGCATGGATACATCGACAGAAGAATGATCACAAGTATAACAACCATTAGCTAACAAAAACGGGATAGCCAAGGGAGAAAAGAGTAAATTCTGTTTCCTCTTGGAAGACAAACTTAAATTAGCTACACTTACGCACGTTAAAATCCTTCCAGAAAAAGGCTGATTTATTATATTATTAACAAAAAACATTGTACAAAAAACTATCTACAAAAACCAATTCAAAACCACTGAGGACAAATATGTCTGTACCTCTTGGCGTCCACCCGAGCATGCCAACGAAAGCGGAGTATCCTTTGTGCGCTCAGACTGTGCTTCTATGTCCCCACCTTTGTCTAGAAGAATTTCCACTACACCAACATGTCCAGCAGTTGCAGCCAGAATCAAAGGCGTAAAACCTAGTAAGAAGAGATCATGTTAAGAGCAACATCAAGAGTCTCAAAAGTATTATCAAGAGCAGAAATGCACAAGAGGGTTAATTCACAATGACTTCTATTGGCCAGACATGCACTCCTGAGACTGGGGCTTTCCTGGTACGGGCCACAATCTCAGAGCCTTTCCTAGTCCTCTTCTGACCCTGACCCATCTAGGCTCTGATTCCTGCCAAATATGATTAAAGGCTCTTCAAAAGGAATCTAAACTGCACTTGCACTGATCAGGTTGGATTAAGTTTGGACGAACTCAACTCTCTAGAGAAGCCACAGCTTTCCGCTTAATTCCTATTTAATAAAGCTCCAACAAGTGAACACATCTGCATTGCGAGTGTTGCTTAATTCCAGTGGTCAATGTAAGTTCCAAAGAGAGCCACGGTGGTCTTGTTCCCTCAGCTCAAAAAGAGTTGAGATTTTGCTGAACTCTATTATTGGGAACAATATTTGACAATGTTCTTTGTCAGCCAAGCTTTGATATTTACCCCCGCTAGTCGCTCTATCTACTATGCTATGGTCATTTGTCCTTACAATTCACCCTCTACAAAAGTGCTTCACATTTCGCAGATCGCCTAAGGATACTGCTCAGGTGTGCTTCCTTTCAAAAACACAGATAGAAAGGCATGCAGTGTCACTGGCTTTATATGGCCAGTGTTTCTACATGAAGCACAAGAACGCAGTTCTACATTTTTGCAAGCTCTGGCAATTTTCTGAAGCAAAGAATCCCAAATCTGAATTTGAAATTTGCTGTTTCAAGTTGTAGTTCACAGTCAAACTGTTTTACAGTTGTCACTTACCCTTCTTGTCTCTGTGTTCAATATTGGCACCACGGGCTATCAGAACAGATACAAGTTCTTCATGACCTCCTGCACACGCGAGGGTCAGAGCAGTGTCATGATTACTTTCAGTCTTGACGGTTGGGAAGAAAAAGAAGCGATATGCAGAAATTAAAAATATTTTAAGAGAACTTTAACATTTTTTTCTTTCAGAAGTTATCAGAAAGCAAATCCACTCAAAACAAATTCCAGTTACTCACATGTGCATCGATGTCAACTGAAGGATACATAGGGAGCACCGACTGCGAGGGCACGTTGCTCGGTGCCTGCGAACACGGCTCAGGCGTAGGGGACTCCGTAGTGTGTGAGGAGCTGGTGGAGCCACTGGGCACTCTGCTATTCACAGCTGAAAAGTAACACCGTGTTATTAACCCGCTCTTAGGAATGCCGTATTTTATATGAAAAATATTTAGTCCCACAAAACTGCAACGGTCCAGTATCAAATTGAGGGGAAACAAATTAAGCGTTCCTAAAAACAAACGAGTTGGTGTCTTGCGCAAAGATGCTTTCCGGCAGTTAAACAGGGTAAGTATCGTCTCCAAACTGTGTTAAGTTAGAAAATAATTTTATGAATTAGTCTGTATGCATTACGAGTACAAATCACAAAGATTATTAGTTATCATTTTCAAATTGTAACCTCCACTGTTAAGAGTTCAATCATATGTTCAGTCTAAGCACGCAAATGATTTATTACTAACACACAAACATAATGCTCAGAAATACCATCTCATTCTGGAATTCAAAAGTTTTTCATGTAAAGGTTAGTGCACACCTAGTCTCCAGAGAAGGTTTTCAAAGCAAGATGACTGACAGCAACTTATACCAGTACTGGTGTCTCAGAGTTAAAACACCTCAGGAAGGGTGGAAGAGAAGCAGACAGGAGGGGGCAGTCAACAAAAATAAGAAAGCTGAAAACTGTCTGTGCTCTCTAAAATTTATTCTCATTGATCCACAGCCTGTAAAAGATTTCAACCTGAAGATCTAGCACAGTTCAGGGACACACGGAATGCAACTTTATCTTCTTCTAAAAAAAAAAAATTTTAAAAATTTATAATTAAGAATCAGGTTTTATTCAACTAGTTTTAAATGAAGCTTTACCAGAACAAGCAGAGAAATATCCCTGCGCACATACATCACGGGGCCAAGACCTCTGCCCGCCATTGTAACCAAACCAGAGTCCGAGTCGAGCCCAAACGAATCTAAGGCTCGGCTGGGTGTACTTGGCAGGAAGGTCTAACAAAGCCGTGTACTTTAACTCTGGTAAGCCATGCTAACACAGCAGCTGGCTTTGACAAGTATTGTCACTGCTGGACTGCAAAATTTCTATACTGTGCAGCCTCATTAGATGGAATCCCTGGAACAGCCTTGATTATTCCAAACCCCACAGTATTTTGCAGTGTTCCTGGAACAAGCAACTGATGGAAAACACTAACAACTGCAGGCAAGAAATAAGGACCAGTGTTTTGCTTTTGCCCAACTGTTTCAAGCAATAAGGGACGATGAAGGATGAACTCAAACCTGTATACAACTCAGAGCCATTTTTGCAAACCCTTCCCAGCTCAACCTTCCCAATTCCATTGACAAATTACACACCAGCAATTTCTCATAGGAAAATGACGCAGACAGAATAATCTTAGAAAAAATCCTCAACACGATCACTAATACCACTCATTCAGCCTAAAGGACTGCGTATGCATGACAAAGGAAACACAAGAGTGGAGCAAGTTTAGATGGGTCACTTCAGTTGGGTTCAGAAACATGCGGGGGGTTTGTCACTGAAATTTTCGGGGGTGACAGTTTTCAACTGTATTTTTTAAGTAAAGCATTCTCCTTGGCACATCGGTAAAACCCAGCATTAACATTTGGCTACCACGTTTAAGCAACAAAGTATTGTATCTGAATTCAGAGTTCATTTTTGCTCCACGTTATAACTTTCATGAGCGAACCAGGTTTGTATTACAAGTTTCAAATATAAAAGCTTCCACACTTCATCTACTTACTAGGGATTACCACTTATAGCAGCAGATGAGCATTAATTAATGCAATACAATTGTTTCTTGCTCAATACACTAATTGGATTTCTAAAGATTATTCCCTCCAAAATAGAAGACACCAAATCACCCTGTTAAGGACTTGTATTAAATGAAACCGGTCCTTTGTCATGAAAAGACACCAGCTCAATGCTTTCGGATCTTGCAGCTATAGATGTGTCTAAAATCGCGTGCATGTGCCGCGCATACAAAGCGGGGGTGCGCAAAGTGACTCCACTTGAGTCAGTCTAAGGGTCCTTCATGTAGTATATTCAGTGTCACCATTACAGGTTCCACAAAGTCTCTACGTTTCCCAACCGTAACTGAAAACGTCCAAGTATTTCTTGCATACTTTAGATTTTCATCATGTGCTTGAAACATCAGTGCGCTAAGCACTTTGTGTGCACAGTAACAATGTCAGATGTGAGTGAGAACACCAAATGCAGTAGGAATGCAGATAAACACTCTATTGATACCCCAAGTTCTTGTTCAAAATAAAATCCAAGAGTCCTACAACATCCACTGATTAATCATTCCCTCTATAACTACTGAGTTTACAAAACTGCAGGATTTTTTAAGGCGTAATTTTCTATCAGTGTGGCTGGCAAGCTAGCCCAATGGAGCATCAACATAATTCATGCTCTGTGCACCAAAACACGTCTGAGAATTTCTGCGTCCAGTTTCATGGGGCTGATTTACATCAGCCTAAGTTACACAACAACATCAAGATTTTTAACTCAAAGATGACCTTGCATCAATGGTTCCAACACCCCTTCACATACATTTGTATGAAATTGGAGTTAACTCGTATATCCCAAAGTCCATTTCTGGATTACCAACCTCGATGATGGGAGGTGGGACAGCTACCGCTCCCGAGAACCCCACCCAAGGAGACCAGGTCATCCTACCGATGGGACCCAATGGGAGAGTCCCCTCTCTGCTTCTGCCTCCCGCTATGTGGAGCCCAGCCATGCCATCCGGGGTGGCTTCATCGGACATCTTGCCGACCACTAGTCTTCAGCAGGTCACACTGTACCAGATGCCAACGTGCAGTCTCCCCGAGGAGCAAGACTACCACACCCACTCCAGACTTTCATCTCAATAATTGGCATTAACGCAGGAACGCCTGCGGCACCGCGGCTCCGCAGCGGAGAGCAGCACTGGCACTGCCTGTGACTCCAAGGGGACAGGCTGGCTGGGGGGCATAAAAACAACAGGGGGCTGATCACCTCCAGCAACTCTACACTGTGCCACAGGATTTTAATGGACTAGAATTTTTTTTGGACATTTTAACTAGAAAAACGTGTGGCTTTCACCCTCTGAGAAGACAAGGGGGACACTTTCCAACATGCAGATTGGTGAAACCCCTGTCCAGTAGGAAGCAGTGTGTTTATTGATAAACACACTGATAGCCAGGCATTGATTAAAAAACCACATGAAAAAAATCAATTTTCACAATGTGTACCTCAGATATTTATAAAAATACCTGTGTTGTCACATAGGGTTTGGACGTTTCCATAGACTTCAATATTCAAAAGACTTGTATTAAAAAAAAATATGTATCCTACACATAACAGAATCCAGGTTCCCCACATTTTAAGAAGGGCTTGCAGGTTTCCAGAGGGACTTTGAATTCACACTGATTCAAAGAAAGACAGGTGTCCAAAGACAAGGATGACTATTTTACGAAGTTACGAAAAAATATCACAGGAAACATGAGTAAAACAAAAGGAAAAAACACGGGTATTTTATCTAGGTACAACTCTGGAGGTATTGGCAGAACCTTGAGCAAGCAGCTCTGGATGAGATCGCAGCTGCAGTCTGAAACTGCACCTACCTCGCCGCTGTCATGCCGTGAGCATGGACACTCCTGAATACCAGACTTGGATTCCAGTCTCCCTTTCCTCAAAGGGACTGGGATTTTCAGGACAAAGAAAACAATCCTTTTCCGTGACCGAGCAGTCTTTCAGCCTGTCCACGCAGCTTCTCGGTAATGTGTTACTGTGCAGAGGCTTTTGCACATTGGTAACTGCATCTCATGTTAAGAATCACCCGTTCTCACTCCAGATTATCCCAGTAACCAGCTTTACTCCAAACAGCAATCCTAAATACAGTAACTCAGATGTCACCTTCTAAATCATTACCTTATAATATTGCAATTCTGTATAACTGACCACAACCAGAATTTCAGAACCAAGTAACTGTTAGTAAAGTTTCTCGAAACGTGGCTGGAATTTCAGGATACAAATGGGAGCTCGCAGGAGAAGACTCAGACAGAAGCACACAGAGATGCCACCTCCTGACTAAAAATACCAGCTGAGTAAAACAAACAGGAGTAAAACCATTCCAAATAGAGACAAAACCTAGCAATAAAGAAAATTTTCTCATCTTGAATATACTAAAACAGAAAAAAAGCCTCAATTCAGATACTGCCAACTAAGACATCTACCATGGTAAATGCATGTGAATTGAAACTCTCAACTATGCAAGACAAGATGTTTCAAGAAACCAAACGTGTTCCGAGTATTGAAAATTAGATCCAAAATGTCCTCTTTCTTGGAAGATGTGATTCAAAATAATTTATTGTCTTCCCACTCTAAACTGCTCAACGTCTGTATCTCTTTTTTAAACCAAATTAAAATTTTGACTGTCCTAAGTCACACCTTCAAAGACAGGATTAGTTGCAAGATTTTTGCTTCAGCACATCTCGATAAACTCCATTACAACCAAAAACATTCTGGAGTGGAAAGAGCTGCTTCATGTTTAGGTTTTAACTGACTTTCCTAAGGTTACTCGGTGACTTCCGCGTAGCTTTATGAAAGAGGGGACTCAGGTACACGTCCACCAGTGACCGACTGCCAGCGAGACTTCAGCACTTGGCACCCTGACATCAACCATCTCAACACCTAGCAGCTGACAAATTATGCCAGCAGACTGGCAAAATAAATTCTCCACTTACGTATGTTGTCACAGCTAAGTTGGCAAAATAAAGATTTGAGGCTTTGTAGAAATACAGGCTCTCCCTTACAACTAACTCGTTTCAACTGAGGCTTTGAAAAATTTGCCTCTTACATTGCCCACCGGTAAGAGTAACAGTAACAGGTAAGTCAGTGCAGAGGGCAAAAGGCCGATTGAACATTTCTGTTCTTCTTAAGTAGACCCAATGCAAACTGGAATAGTCAACAGGAATAAAAATGTTCGTACCTCTTCTAAACCAAGAGTCACTCACCACCACGACTGCAGCTCCACCAGCGGTACCGTGATCAAGGCAGAGACTCCGTGGGCACACCCAACCGCGAGACCACTTCTCTAAGAGACAGGCTTCCCGCGCACCAGGCGCAAGCCCCTTAACAATTTTATCTGGCATCTGTGGCACGCACATAAAAATCAGTTCTCGTAAGTTTGTGTTGCTCAAAATGTCTTCACAAAATTAAGGACTAACGGACAAGTTTGTGGAAAAAGGTCAAGTGTGTTTTAAATACAGATCAAAGTTTGGAGTATGAGTAGGTATAGTTACAGTTTGTTTTTAAATGTACATAAATCTGAGATATAGTAGGATTATAAGTTACACAGGGGTCTCTTTTACAGTCTGGATCTAAAAAGTGAGCAAAATATCTATCTATCTGCCAACAATTTTCAGGGGGAAAGGAAGTAAAACAAACATGAATTTCAGAAAAAATGTAATTCAATAACGCAACATCAATACGCTTTTGCAGGAGCCTCTGGAATTGGACAGCTAAAGTTCCCGTGAATACAGTTTCTAAGAGTTGTAGAAGAGTGTGCTATTCGTATCAATTTTTGAAATGGTAGATCTCGTTTCTTAGCAAAACATATCTCTGTTTAGCAAAAATCAAGTTTTTAAAAACTGAACCAATGTCTATTCTGAAATTATTGTTAAGAAAAAGTTCCTCTCATTGTTTGCAATCTTTTTTCAAACAGCGCAGTTCTCATGCTCAGCTAACTGCAGCAGTTTTTGATTTTGGGTGCACCAAATATTTTGGATGTAACACACAGCTGCTAACCACGAACGGGTATATTCTGGTGCTAGATATGTTACACCTTCAGCAACAGGAACTACTCCAAAGATTAAGCCCTCGTTATCAATGTTTTGCATTAACCATTCAAATTTTCCTCCTCGTACACTCCAGTACCAAATCTCAAGTAATAAAAAGTGAAGAATAATCCAATTACATTTTTGTTTACATGTTGGCTGAATACTCTGAAGAGCAGCGCAGAGTGGGGAGGGAGGCACGTCATGTCAGAGAAGGGGAACCAAGAGCAATTCTCTGTACTACAAGAGGATTTCTTGGAATTACACAGTATGGCTGAAGGGAGCTGGTACGACACACCACACTATTCCACCAACTATGGTCTCCACGGGAGGCTGCAAAGAGGCAGGTAGTCTCGAATTGCATGACCTTGATGCAATTACCACTCTCAAAGTTCACAAGAATGGCTGGCAAAAGGTCTTACCACACATTTCTACAACCTTGAAATGAACTTAAGGGGACAGGGCAGTGACTACGAAGGGAGGGGCAAGCAAAAGACAGGAAAATAAGGGCTGAGGGACAGACACAAGGTGAAAGAAAAGTTGAAAAACACCAAATTAAAAAAAAACTACAGAGCAAGCAACACTGGCTATACCCTACATACCTCCAGCAGCAAACATCAATCCTAGTAAATCCGTGGAATGAAGTCAATCAAAACAATACCTCTTTTTCCACAAGGGACTCACACAACCCAGCGTGTGGGAACTTCCATTCCTCTTCACACCGTTACCAACAAATGGAAGGATGTTTGGATTTTTGCTTTTCATCCAGGTAACAGGACACATCTTTGCCACACGTTTTATCTAACAAGCAGATATTCCTGTACAACAACCAGGGTTTAGAGGATATTCTGAAAACACAACCTATTACAGAACTGAGCGGTTGTGTGCGGATTCCAGGTTGTGCTTAAACCGTAGCGACACCTTGAGCAGCAAGGAGAGGGACGCGTTTGTCCATACAAGTGACAATAATTTGGCTTTTTCTAGAGATGGCTACTACACTGAAGAAAGTCACTGAGGTATAAGCTTGTATAGAAAATTCTACAGAAGATACAAAACTGTCATGTTTTCAGGTTTCCTAACGGGCACTACTAATTACTCGTGATAAGGCTTTTTAAAGCAGCGCAGAAAACGATGAGGTCAAAGGGGCTAAAACAAGTCTCCAGTACGGGAGGTTTTGCACTTTGGAAAAAAGATATTTTAAAGGCTCATGTTAGAATTGGAAGTCATTGTTAGGATTAATAGCACTAATCAGGAATTTATTCTTAAGCAAGTGTTCCCAAACTGGAAAACCCCAAGATGTTTTTGGAGGGAAAGAGAGAAAGGGGAAACTGAGCACACAAATTAATGCAAAAATAGGTATATTGCTTAACCCACCTGCTATTAGGTCATCAAGAGTGTCGGTAAGCGTCTGTGCTGGAGTGGCAACCATTAATCCGTCTGGTTCTTGAACTAAGAGCCCCTGCCCAGCAATTTGCTGCTGCTGTCCTACATTCTGCTGATTCCCTAATGCTTTCTGAAGTTCAAGAGACTCTGTCCCATTATAACCTAAATTACCAGAAAAATTACATTGCGGTGCTGGCAAAGGCTGGATAGGGACAAACTCTATTTGTTCAGCAGGTGGTGGAGACTGTTGTTGCTCGTCATCTTTAGACAAGATTGTGTCAACCTGAGGTAACCCTGAAAAGTTATCCTCTGGCAGACCCTTATCAGCTTCCACTTCTGGGAAGACCCCTGTAAGTGGGCACTGCTGCTGCAGGGGAAGTGGTGTGTCTGTCTGACCTTTGGTCTCCAAATATTCTTTGGTAAACTGCTGTTGGGTTTTCATCTGCAACTGCCTTTCCACCTTCTGCAGCTCCTTCAATATTTTCTTCTTCTTCTGTACTTGTTCTTCTCTGTTCTTTTTAAGTTCTTCAATCTTATCTTTATTTAAAGGTTCACCTTGAATTAATTCCAATGATTTAAGTTGTGCTTTTTCAATAGCACTAATTCTCTGTCCAAGTTCATTCAGCTTGCCTTCAGTCTCTTCTACTATGCATTCCAAAGGCTGGTATGGGTGAAAAGGTGGCAGTAGGTCCTTATCTGCTACCTGCAGGGAACTTGACTTCTGCTTGGATGCACCTAAGCACATGAAAAATGTTTGAAAAAATGCCATGCTGAAGATACCCCAAACCTCCCCTCTCACCCACCAATTAAAAAAAAAAAATCTTTACAACTAGCACTGCACATGTGTCAAACCACAGAAAGGTAAACCCTACACTCCATGTTAAGACAAGAAAGGACAAAGCATATGGCTGGAATTTTCAATATTGATCCTAATATCCCTTTGAACACGGCTATTTTAATCTTAAGGAATAAGGAACCTTTATGATTTCTGACATACATGACAATGCATCTGGGAAGCGAAATCAGTAAGAAGAGCAAGGCAATTTAAATAATTTATCAAGTTCCCAAAGCTGTTGTGGTGTGCAGAGTAATTAAGCTAAGCCTACTTTCCAGAGGCTAACTTCCAACAGTAAGGTTACAAGCAAAAGTAGTCTGTATTTGAGAGAAGACTAACTCCACAGGAAAATCAGTATTTTGAACTCGTATTTCTCCAAACATACTATAGTGTTCCACCTTTACTTTACAGATAGAATCCTGCCAGTGCAGACTTAATGTATACAAACCTATTTTGAAGCTTTAACAACTTTTTTAAAGTTCTGAGACAAAATTAACAGCTTGCTTGCCTCCCTGTCTCCAGTAACAAATTAACAATTCTGCTCACTACTAAGACTTAAAAAAAATAATCTTCAACACAAATCTAGCAAGGAATGCCAAGCCAGGGCAGCGCTTCTCTGAGCGCTCGCTGCCTTCAAGCAACCCAAGGCTGCTTTCCCAAAAGCCACGTCTGTGAAACCTCCAGTCAGATCTTGCCAATAGGAATCCATTAAGTGCTGAAATTTTAATTATGACTTCAGTCTAAGAAACTTTAGTTAAAAATGTGGACGGTTTTAGCCTGATCAAATAATTTTCTGCGCTAACACTCATTTGCTATACCCAAACAGTGATATATGTAGCTTTAAAAAAACAAAAAACAAAACAACTCCCACCCACCTGAGTATTTACAAAGCAGACTCATACAATTAATCATTAAACAGGGAACTAAAATTATGTACAGTTTGAACCACGGCTTAATAAAGTTACCTAAACATCGCACAGTTAAGTGAAAATCTGCATGCAAGAACTACGTCCCAGGTCAGTCGCTAGCTCTGGAGGGATTAAGTTTCCTAAAACACCAATTTATTTCTCTCTGGACCTTCCTTCACCAAAATACTAATTCAAAATTGACTTCATTTTACACTGCTGTCAAAACAGGAGTCAAGGCACCTCATTCTGAAATGAATCCCTTTTTTGAGGAACTAATTGAAAAAGCAAACAAATGTGAAATTTTCTCTTATGAAGTGAAAAACCGAATATTAAAATAGAATTGAACCAATTCTGTGCTGCATACCTTCACCAAACACTCTGGAGTGAAAGCAAACCATATCTAAATTTAAAGGGAACAACACAAATCTTATTAACTCCAGGAAATACCCGAGCACCCCACAAACACTGTGGCCACCCTTCAGCACGCAACTTCTCCAGCTCAGCACTTCACACGACTGCCTTGTACAGGTCAGTAGTTCCAGCTGAATACCTATTCCAACCACTACTACTATTTTGTCTCTGAACCATAAGTGAGTCCCAAAACTATTCCTCAGCAGACAAGAAAGAATTTGATCAAGTTTAGCAGTAACTTGCTTTGTGCTAGCTGGTAGATATTTAGCTCAAGTCACAGAATCACAGTCTGCTATAAGCTGCTGGCTATTTGGCTTTGTAGCATACTTAGGGTTTATACAGTTATCCATTCATTTCAAAATGCGTGATTTATAAGTAAGGTTTGCAGATCACTTGAAAAATATTTGCACTCACCAAAATTCTCTGAAATGCTTGTCTATATCTTTGTTA
This sequence comes from Steatornis caripensis, assembly GCA_013398225.1. Lineage (NCBI taxonomy): Eukaryota > Metazoa > Chordata > Aves > Caprimulgiformes > Steatornithidae > Steatornis > Steatornis caripensis. Next base: position 87,756 of record VZSC01011786.1, read on the forward strand.
GAAACTAATAAATGTCAGTTGGTGTCTTCTGAAATGAAGCTGCTCCACTGCTGAAGTAGCAGAAACATTACAGTAACCTAACCGCAAGTTAACCCTGCCTTTACGATGCGACTAAGATGGGAACTCTTTGCACTGCTCTGTTTAATGTTGTTTCTAAGGTTACCATATTTATCGCTTCCATCCTAACACAAAGCAGTCCCATGACCTGGCAGCTCTGGACAGCTTCCGTCACTCTGCAGGAGTTCAAAGAACCCCCAAATAACAAAGTACCAGTATCATCCCTCTCCATTGAGTCTCACCCACGGACAAACCAAGTCTGTCATAGGAAAACTTTTCTACAAGCACAAGAGAAAGTAAAGAGCAGAAGCACAGCCTCGAGACCAGTCTCACAGTAGGCAGTGCTCCCCAACAGCAGCTTGGACCAGGAATGACCACAGAAAGTGGAGACAGTTTCTGAGGACAGGCATCAGGAAAATAGCAAGTGAAGAGCTTCGCTCTCAAGTTCTAGAAGAGGTGCAGAGATTTACTTTCATTAGCTTAGAATTAGTTAGCAGGGCCACTTTTCAGGTTCCAGATTGCCCTTTCCATGCCAGAAAATAGTTGCAACCTGTAATCTTGGGGATACTGGAAGCGGACAAGAGGAAGGAAACAAGAGCTGCTAAACCTGACATGCATGCCTGAACAGCCAGCTCAAACCAGAGGTAGAGAAGACACCATCGGAAGCTTCAAATACCTAAGCATTGTAATATATAGTATTATAATATCGGAAGTACTTAGAAGTAGCAATTTCCTGTTTCATCCAAATCTCTTCAATATCCTCAAAAACACTGTGCCCATTTTAGCAAATAATTACAAACAAGACACCACTATACATTTTCACTTTTGAAATATGTAAGTGCAGCAAGACTTAAAAATCCAATCACAGGCCAGATCATAAGTACTTCAACTTTTCTTTTTATTCGGTTCATTTATCTTTTGGTGAAGCATCAATCTTCTACATGACCAACCTACTACAAAATTAAAACCTGTCAACATTAATTCGTCAGTCTAGCCTCTAAAACAACTGTTTTGGCCACTTTTAAACGGCTTGTTTTGTATGAAATGAAGACTGAGGATCAATGAAATCCAAATATTGCTACACAAACACTGCCTGCCATCAGGAAATCATGATTACAAGACAAAGAATTGTTCAGCTGACAGAAAACCCAGAATGGTTACAGGCACGCAAGGAAAGCCACAGAGCAAAGAAACGACTGTTTCCTTACCAATTTATTGGTGAACCAATTTATTTCGTGAACAGTAGCACCAATTGCTCTTTTATTTATATTTCCATATTCCCACAGGTCCCTAACCTGACCAACTCAGCCTTCACACCATTCCTGCAGAGCACACACATGTCTTCAGCCAGTTTTTTTGACCAACACGCACGACTCGGGGTAAGATCTACTCTGCGCAAACACAGCTTCCCATCCATTTCTCTGGCTTCTTATTCTCTCCAGGAAGTGAGAGGTAAACATTTCCTATGGAAACCTCCAATACTTCTCCCGTACACTGCAGATAGTCTCCCAAATACCTGAGTTGCAATACTCTGTTCACCCAGATGAGCCTCCCCCAAGCACCACTGCTGGGCTCTTGAGCACCCAATACTATGCAGAGAGGATGCCATCACCAGTTTTTAATGCCTTCTGGCTGCAAGTAACGCTGAAGGGTCGTAGACACTGTGAGCAAGAGTTTGGAAAAATAACCTTCACATTTATAGTCCTCAGGTAGCTCGCCTAAGCAATCAAACTCTTCTAATTTAAATTTGCTTTAGCACATTCACTCCTTACAAGGTCGCTGCCTACGAACAAGTCTGGTGCCATATTTCATCCTGAACGCTTATGATTCTCAAGGAACTTGCTCTTCTAGCCCTGACTTTGAAAATCCATAGGATTTCTTCGTTTTGCAAGAAAGAAGTCATTTATATGCCCTTTCACAATGAATACAGCAGCACAGGTGAGATGCCACTGGTCCAAAATAAATCCACCTAAAACTAGCTTATTGACCCCAACGACACTGCGCGCAGATGTACCATCTACATTTGCTAACGCCCAAATGACAGCCTCATACCTTACAGGAGCAGCACAGGCAGGTACTTGTGCTGCCCTCTGCGCATCTGAGGACTGAGGTATTTACTCCAACGAAGTGCCCAAGAAACACGAAGCCTGGTTCAGATCTTAATCTAAAAGCACTAACTGATGAATTAGCAAGGACAGGCATTTGTTGAGTTTTGGAGCAAGCAACAAAAGTTTAAGAAAAATCACTACTGTATTTTTAAGGTCTTTTCAGAAAATTAGAAAGACCAAAGGTTTGTTTTTATGATCCATGATACTCTTCAGGAAGTTTCTGTCAACACAACTTGCATTTCAGCTTAGTGGTTTTCATCTCGGCCACCACCTGAAACAGCTATATTACACTTTACTTTTTACTAGATGCAATTCTGGACTTGTTGACAGCTCCTTAATTTCTAGACTTGTTAAATAAAAAAATAAAAGTGGATCCAAATCCAAACAGTTAAATTCCAAAAGATTTTTCCAGCATTAAAGAAATGACACCAGGAAAAAAGACACGTGTGTGATACACATTTGTACATTCAAATACATCTTCTCCGCTGAAATCAGTACCTAGTATATAAGTCCGTACGAATAACCATGTCACCCTGATAGGTAACATGACCTAGAACATTAAAAAAACACAAACCAAACCCAACAAAATCAAAAAAACCCAAACTGAAACAACAACCAACCAAAAACCCAGATCCGGTCTGTTTCTCACTTCACAAAAGGCAGGTGTCAGGAAGCGTAAATCCATACTAAGATCTTTGTGCTTTGTTAACATAATTGCTTGTCCACTGTTCTTGCATTGTAGGAGTTTTTTAAAAAATCTAAATTTACTCCAAACTCAAGAGTTCGATCTGCAGTCTGCAATTAAAATTCACCAGCCTCAACAACAGGAATAAGATGAGCTCAATATTGAATTTTCATGAAAACTCTGTGCTTAACTGTAATCCCTATCAGTAAGAAAGCCAGCTCCAAGAACCCAGGGAAACAAATAGTCCATCCATATACACACAAATGCAAAGTACAATATTATGTAATCTGGCTAACTGAGCAACAAAGAAACCAGTCTACTTTTCACAAATTCATCTGCTACATTGTTTTTAATACATACTTAATACTTCTTTATAAAGAACAGTAAGATTTGCAGAGGGCTGAACGATCAGATGAGTTTGCATTTTCACTACATTCCTCCTGCAAACCATGCAGTATTTCTGCCAATCTATCATTCCTGCAGCTGTTTCTGTGGAAAACTTGCAGGGAATAGGTACAGTGATATTCAACAGGCAATGGTTACATGGCTGAAACCAAACCAAACTTAACTCAGTTTTCTGACATTCAAAAATTTGAGTTACTTTCCAACCTTAGCCTTCTTCCAAAGTTTGCTCTGGTGGCTTGACGGTACCTAACTGGAAAAATCACTAAGATGTAATTAAATGAGTTGGTGGCAAGCAGGTGACTAGAGATTCAACCGAGCGAAATTTCACAAATCACCATGGAAAGATTTTTATACGCTTGTGTTCTTGGGGACCTACGCGTGTCTTGTTTTTAAATCATCTGCCTGCACTGCTAAAGATTCACATAAAAGAGTAACAAGCCTTTAAGTCTACTAAGAAAGTACTAGTGGAGCTGGAAAGCCATGAGGCATGGACTGTTAGGTTTCACTTGGTAACTCATCCCGGATAACTGGGGCAGCCGCTGACCCAGGCAGAAAATACAGAGAAAATGACAAGATTTAATCAGAAGATGTTGAAGAACATGAAACAATGACCACGCAGCTGGTCTGTGCAGTAGAAAAGTCTGAAAGGAGTCAGAATGGAAAAGCAAGAATATCAGCTTGCTTTTTTAATACCTTCACCTCAGTGAGAACAATACAATCCTTCTAGTTCTACTGTTAACCTGGCCCCTATTTCAATTTAATCATAAAACATATGAGATCTCTGCCAGTATATAACTCAGTATCAGGCATAAAAGTCAGATGTTGGAGTAAAAAATATTTATGGAATTTGTAGCTATTGAAGCTACGTGAAGTTTGTTTTTCTTTCCTTTCTCCAAGGCATTGGGCTGTTAAATTTACCACAGGGATACAGGGGATACCATATACTGAAGGTCTAACTTAAAAAGCTTACAGATTCCAAACATCCTACTCAACTTTAAGGGAAGTCTGGTCTTCCCAGGGATCAAAGGCAGATGTAGGGAGCTTTCACACAAATAACTTAAGTCTATTAAGTCTTGTGGAATTCTAAAAAAAAAAACATGTGCCCCCAATGAGAAATACTGCAAGTTACTGCCCACTTAAAAACAGTGACGTGTAATGGCAGCATGTTGGTAGGTTTTAAGCACTCGATTAAGGCCAATTGTAAGCACAATTTCAGATCAGCTATGAAGTAAAACAAATCTGGAGAAAAACTTACAAAATAACTGATACCCCAGCCTCTAAAAATAAGACTACGTTTAAGTTTTGACACATTTAAAAACACATTACATAGTTCAAATATTTCGACTAAGAACGCAATCCTGCCGCTTTCCACAGCCTTCCTGAGCATCCCCTTGTTGCACTGGTGTGTTGGTTTTCAATAACGTTCTAAAAACACGCCGTGGTTCAAGCCACTGCGCTCACCAGGCACGCTCTGCGAAAGACTAAGGCAGAATCACAAACACTGCTGGGAGCTTCAGATCCCACTCTTATTAAACATGAGCTTGCATTTACAAACTAGGCAAGATTATCAACAGCAAGACCATTACACCAGCTAGAGAAATCCAACAGCATTCCTTTCAATCATCTCATATGCCGGGCATCGAGGCTCCCTCGCCCCAGGGAACCAGATTGGTTCTAGGGAACTCCACTTGGAGCCGCATCATAGCCACTGAGCTTTACGCCCCTCGCAGTGTACAGCGGGACAGCTGCTCTGGTCCTGCAGACATTGCACGTTTGCTTTTTCCAGCCAAAAGGCTCCCCATGTTGAGCTGCTGCATCAGAATCACTGCTGGCTGCTGAGCAATCCTGGCTGCGTTGGAGCGAGGGCAGCAGCAAGCGCAAAATGCCAAGCAAGGGCTCTCCTGCCTCCCCCCACGAAAGCACAGAGCTAAACTTCACTGGGATTTCACTTGTACACTGACACAACAGACACATGCTAAATGTAGTGCACTGAAAATAACCCTTCCTAAGCACGTAAGAGTTGAGGTCTCTTCAGTCCTGTTAACTAATTCTGCTTCTTCTTTCACCTGATTTTTCTTCAGCTCTTTAGGAGGTTACCACCTTTGCACATCACCTTTATCTGAGTCTCTCTAGATCCACTCTCAGCTCTACAATGTTTCTCTTTTCAGTTACTAAACATTGACATTAAATCCTTCACCAAAATAATTACCCAAATGGTAACCATTCCATATGCCTTCTCACTTTACTGAAGAATAATAATGTAATTCAAAATTAGACAGTAAATTCCTCGTGAAAAACCTCACACCATATTTAAATCACAACGCGAACATACAAGTGTATTCTAGTTTTACCCTCGACTTGCCAAGAACTCTTCAGGAAACAAGTTGTTACTATCACATTTCTTGCAAAACTAATGTCCTGAAAAAACAGACTGTGCTGAGGTTAAGAAGCCTAGTGCTCCTCTCCTTCCTCCAAGTAGTTAAGAGTTAAAAGCTCAGGGGGCTACTTCTAACTGTGAAGGCAAGAAATTTGTCTTCCCCAGAATAAACAATTTCCTTAGATAAGAACTTAAGACTGTTTCCCCCCGCCACCATGGAAGTAATGAACACACCTTTATTCACACACTCTTTTGCCCCTTGTCTCCCAAGAAGTCTAAAGATGAAAGTCTGCTATATTAAAGCCGTGTGCTTATAACAAGTTAAGAATGGAAATTCAGCAAAGAACACTAGCTCTGTTGCAGTTAAAGCAGCAGAGTGGTGCCGCTACGATGATCACACAGTGTTTATCACAAAAATACCATTTTCCCCCTGAAGATCTGGAATACAGCAGAGCTTTGCACACAAAGTTTTCAGGAATGCTTCATCAGCCCAATGACACATTTTGCATTGCTACATCTCTTGCAACGCATCACAGATTAGTTTCGCTGACATGCATGAAGCATGTCCTGAAACACTGAGAGCAACTAGCTGTCTCTCTGCCAGTTCCACAGCACGGTACTGCTAAAAACACGCCTGAAGTATGGCCTGACATTTGCGATAAAGTTTTTTTTAATGAGAATTATTTCTTAAACTACAATCAACTATTTGCTTTTCATAATTTGATTACATAACGAGAGACTTGAAGCTTATAACTATAGTCTTCTGACTTAGTATCAACTAATCTCCCTGATTCCCATGCATCGCAATATGTACTTACAGAACACTAACCCACTTCGCAATTAAACAGTTATTTAATGGTAAGGGCACACATGCTGGTATACAGCTTTTTGCTGTTTTATTTGAACCAGAAGTTGCATATTCTTTTCATTTGTTTGGTACTCATTTTAATGAAATCCAAAATAATCAGGTGCTGCACATCCTAGGAAAATGATACAATAACTGCATTTGAGAAGTCAAGCACATGGCACATATGCACGGAGAGAGTCACAGCTGCACATTTAAACACCATTAGGTACACACTTTTTTTTCTCTCTTCATTTGTGCCCCTGGGGTTTTGTTTGTTTGTTTTAGGAAGCACTGAGCACTTTCAGAATAAAGGAATTGAGTAAAGCTAGCTAACGGAGCTTCAGATACTACAATATTTAATATCCCCGTCCAAAACTATAAATCATTAGGAGCTGCCGTTTGTAACTTTCCGCTTGAGAATGTGCTTCTCTTTCTGAGCTGACTTAGGAGACATGAAGAATTTGTTACAGAATCCACAGCTGGAAACGAACTGCTAAATTCATCACTTAGTGACTGCAAATAGTTTTAACAGTCAGTTTAATGATGTTCAAAGCAAAACCCCTGATGTTATGATTACTTACAAGAGTCCTATTACTAATACAAGAAAAATTCTCCTGTCAGTAGATCTGCACTGGCATTTTACAGTGCCAACATGTTTGCATTGCTACTGTAGGAACAGAAAAAAGTCGATATATCAAGTTCATGGATAACAGTTGCAACTATTCTAGATGACCAATGTACAATATACGAAATTTAACACCACACCTAGAGTTTATCAATGTTTTTTATCAGTCTGCACTATGGCAGTTATCACAATCATTTTCTTCCAAAAAAATTAGAATAAGCATAATTCTAATAAATTAGAATAAGCATAATAAAATTAGAATAACCAGTGTTACTATACTGCAGAATACAAGAAAATAAGCAAAAACTACACACTACATAAAATACTTTTAAGTTATACTTCATTAGGAGTGTTCAAGAATTGATGGAGTGGACTAGACTATACATAAGACCTAATAAAATTATCCCCAGCCTATCAGTTTCCAAATTGCATATATTCTCCAAGTGGCTACATACTAACCTTTCACCACTCCCAAGAGAGGTGGCGAGTTCTCTTGAGGGGTTCTGTCAGGTTCCTGGGGAGGTACAACCATAGCAAGCGTGTGCACCGGTACACGTGGAACCTTAAAACAAAGCCACAGACACACACTCTGATGAAAAAACCTTTTGAACAGACCAGATCTTGAAGTGTTAATATAAAGATACATTTCTACAGCAGACCTCCATTCCACTCCTCCCAAACTGGGTATATGTTATGCTACCTCTCCGTACCACCCGTCCCATGCTATTTTCTGGTGGCTAGTATGTCAAAGATAACTATGTTACTCTTCACAAAAGCCCCGGCTGTGTAGGCTGGAAAACTACTACCATCTTCAGGCTTTTAATCAACTCCCTCTACTGGAAAGCTACCTCTCCGGCCTGCAGAACTCAATTTACACAAGATGTTTTCTTTCATATAACCACCAAACTCAGCAATAACATTTGAGGGGTGCTGTCACAAGAGCTTAGAACTGTTGAAACAAAATACTGAGCATATGCAACAAAGAAAATAATATTCTTTTGAGATACTGGGTTGGGGACTAACACATCTACTGGGCAGAAAAGCGAACAAAGTTCACGCACTCGCTCTTCAAGGACACCGCAGACAATACCTACCAAACTTCTCACTCTCTACCATTTTCATACGCACAGACTTCTTACAATTCTTTCCACTGTACTGTGTTCACATCTAAATGAACTTCAGAAGCTAACTACTAAGGAAGTGCTTCTTTGCAACATTCATGGAGATATTTTTAAGAAATTCCTTACGCCTTACCTGAGACTGATCCTGAGATGGAGGTGTGAGCTGAGACAGGTCTGCTGCAGGAACTGACAAAACATTATTTGGGTAATCCAGCAAGTAAGAAACAACATTTGTATGTCCTCCTTTGGCAGCTTCAATAAGCATTGTTGAGCCATCCTGGAGTGAGATTTTGGAAATAAAAAGCCAGAAGATGAATTTTGCTACCTGCTGTAGCACGCAAGGTATTAATTAGACCATTTAAAATTGCACATTTACTAATCCATTAGATCAACTACGTGGCTCTTTCAGTACCTATGATAAATGCATAGTTTTAAGTGAATACCTTGAGCCGATGAGTAGGGTCTGCACCGTGAGCCAGAAGGAGCTCAACAACTGCCAGGTGGCCTCCGGCGCACGCCAGCGAGACCACCGTGTGGTCATTATTAGCTGTAGCCCTGTTAACGTTGGCACCTGTAAAAAGAAGATCTCAGAATTAAACACAAGAAAATTATTTTTAAAAGAAAGCATCAACCAGCACAGCATTTTCTGGAATAGAGATAGTCTCTTCTCTTCTAATCTTCCTAATTCATACACACTTCTAGGGTAAAAGCAAGGGATTTTGAACAACTCACAGCTTCTACACATCATCCTCATCTTGTAAGGGCAAGGCAGCAAGCACAGTAACAGTGCGCCTCTTAAGTGGGGAGAGGGAACACTCACGGCGTGCAAAGCACAGCTTTTAGATTTTCATTCTAAGCAGTTCTCAGTATTGCTACACGGTGCAGTTTTCACTGCTTCTGACAGTACTCAAGGACGTGTTCTTTCTGAAAGAGGGGGTGCTTCTTTTAAGAAACTGAAAATATTTGCTGTACTTCAAAATCTATTTATTAATGCATACAGAGTAGGAAAAGTAACCAAATATTTTGTGGTTCCTCGTATCATAAACTAAATGAAATTCAAAAAACGCTTAACAGTTTGACAAATGCTCGTGTACACATAACCAAGATTAATTTTGAAGAAGGATCACATATATGCAGAATTGTAAAGTGGCATTTTAAATTTTTAAATTATTTAAATCAGCACTTTACCTTTGCTAATAAGGAATTGCACAGTGCATAAATGACCAGCTCGCGCAGCCTTCATTAGTGGGGTTCTCCCACCTTCAGATTCGTGCTCCTATTGTAAAGAAGAAATAACAGATGTATAAATCGGCAAAAATTATACCACTGTTTCAGCTCTTGAACCGCCTTGTGATGGGACCAGAATTATCTGTCTCAATAGAAGATCTATCTTATAAGCTGACTGCAATCAATATAAACTGACTGGAATCAATTTTCATGGCACCTTAAACACCAAATCACACTGCCAAAAAGCACTAAGACTGCATCCATACTCTTATCACACCAGGAAGCTTCCTTACTTACATATCCCTTTTTATTTAGTGTTCAAATGCATAGCATACTTGAAACGGCAACATCTTGTTTCCCCCTCAAAAAGGGATGACTGTTTAACACAAATATCACCCAGTATCAGGAATTATACAAGTAACTATGAACTGATGTGCAACAGTTCTGAGAGCTGTCACATGCTGCATGCCAGACCTTTAAAACTGCAATAACGTCTGAAGTGCAGACAACATTTTTAAAACACGCTGAAGAGAATCGGCAATAAAAATGAGACAAATCACTGCAGGTCACAAACAAATCTCTGAATAAGAGGCTTGGAGAATAAGGCAGAAGGAAGACAAAAGAAGGATACAAAACAACAAAGAAGGAAGGAGCAACAAGAACTATTTTCTAATTTTAAAAGTTTCTGAATACTGGAAAGATGTGGTTGAATACAACTGTATTAGAGAAGTTACAGAACTAGAAAATTTGCCTGCTATGTAGACATGATCAGTGCCACAAAGAATGCCGACTAAAACAAATCAACCCTCTCGCAGCAACGAGGGGAGAGAATATCATCTCCCTGGGAGTGTTTGCATTTGCGCTCTGAAGATTCAGTCAGATCAGTAATATACTAGGACCGTGAGATTTTTTAAATTAAGTATCTGGGAAGCCGAGCTCTAAATTCACTATTTACTTTTGGAATTACATGTATATCTGAGTGTGAAAGTTAACATTTAGTACTGACAGTGGATGATACTGTTATTTACAAATATAAAAGGCAAGAATAGATTTGGCAGAACAAATCAACTCCTTCCCATAGTTTCAGTATTCCTGAAAACTCTGCATATATCCTTTGGCATATGGCTTGCTGTGGTTGCAAGCTGCGCATTAAGTCAGCTTTCTGTTCATACACACAAGGAAGAAATCTCGAGCGGATCTTCTGTTGGAGACTGACCCCACGCAGAAAATACAAACCAATGCTTTGCCGTATGAGGGTTACACTATCGCTCTCCTACGCACTTTGGAAAGAGCAGGAATGCTCTGCTCCTGCGCCCTCATAAGAACTTTGTATTATTGCACATGACTAACATCCACATTTAAACCCCATATTAGCGCTCCAATTTCTTTGCTTACTCGGTAGTATAACACAACTGCACGTAGGCAGAGAGGAAGCCTTTAGGTGACTTCAGTAGTAAGTCTATCTTTTCTTTTTTTTCTTTTTTTTTTTTTTAAATAAGTAGATTCCACTCCCAGGGCAAATGACTGCTTAGCTGTTGCACGCTTTTGGATTGTCTGCATGTCAGAAATATTTGCAGGACATGTAAAGATAATTACATTAGTACGTGGTCCTATGATGTGCAAGAATTAGTAGCATGCCCTTGAGCTCTGATGCTTACTTTGGTATTTGGCATAGTTTTTCCTTCCTCAGCCACTGCCAATAGATCATAAAAAGCCAGATGCTGCTGTCTGCCTTATGCACAGTAAACCCCCGGTACTGCCGGCAAATCACTCACAAAGCAGCTATGGATGCAAAGAACTATTGAACACCACTCGCTGAGCAGGACCAGAACATTACTGCCCAAACAATTTAATACACATTTCTAGATGCCTATCGATGCAACAAAGATGGCAAAAAACAGAATTTATTTTAGGTCATCTTAGCTGTATTCAAAACAGTGAAAAGCCACCCTGTACTGCATTCAAATGTAGCATTTCAGATAACTAACAGTAAGATATCATTGTTTGCAACATTCTCTATTCCTAACAGACTTCACTGTTCAAGTCTCAAACATGGATGTCAGGAGGCTTCCTCATTTAAATGCAACACAGTTATTCTGCCCAGTTTAACCAACTGTCACTTCATCGAGCAAGCAGAACTTGATCCTCAAGTATTATACACTTCAAATACTTGCAGTACCATACACACCATCCGTCCAGCCAAACTAACCCATTTGTATGCCCACCTGCTGTAGCTCTTCAAAAATTATTGCATTTTGATGGTATTTTTCAAATCGGAAGGTAGAAAAGCATATTTATTTTACAATGAAAATAATTCTATGACTTCAGCACTCTATTTAGCTCTAATAAAGGCCAGCACATAGCATTAACTGAAGCTTTAAGGGAAAAGATCTAGAACAAGCCAAAATAAAAAGCTGAGCCAGTGCAGCGCCTTGTGTCTGCTCGCATCCTTTCTTTGACCCAGAAAGGCCATACATTTCAAAGTTTTGGGGTCTTTTTAGCTGCAGTAGATAATAAAAATCAGGACAGAGGATGTGAAAGCTGTCCAAAAGCATCCCTCATCAGCTTTTCAATGTGCTTTTTCCTTGTATTAATATGAAGTACATGCAAACGCTTGTCTTGTAAGAACAAAAACTAGCAAGGAGTACTCATCTCCAAAGAGAATTTCCTCGGCTATCTGCCCTGCAGGACTCACCACAGTATCCTGTCTCTCTTCACTGCTCCAACCCTGAGAAATATTACAGTTAGTATGATCAGAAAAAGGTATAAAGGAGAACACCTGTACCAGCTTTGGCTAGGGAAAGCCATTCTCTAAACACTCGACTGATGTGCTCTCCTGCTGATTCTGCTTGAATAGAAAGAATGTCCAAGAAGAATTTTCTGTAGGTTTGGGTACCAGATAGGAAGGAAGGGGAAAGTGAGAGTATTACCCAGATCAGGTAAGAGTTTAAGGTATCTGCACCTTCCCCATTGGGACTCAAAAAGGAGAGGAGAGCCAGTCAGTAATAATTATTTCCGTTGTAGAAAAATCAGAACTTCAGAGAGCAGAGCAAAAGCAGCGTCATCAGAAGCATCTTACGACAATAGTTGATATTTTCTTATTCTTGATGTTGAGTTCTCCATTTTAGGCAATTCCAAGATCAGCTATAAGGTCTCCCCGCAGCCCATTATTCTCCTTGGTTCACAAGTATTCATGGTTGGCAAGTATTACTCACTAGGATTTTCTTTTTGAGTTTGCTTCCAATGTCATATGTTACTTAAAACTTCTAGAACAAAATCTGCATTTTCAAAGTAAAGGTCCAAATGCTCTCTTCAATTCTTCAACAAGCCTCCCTCATCCATGACAACAGTGAATATTTAATGGAAATCTAAATGTTATTCTAAGCCAAATGATTTAGACAAAGTTTTTGATGCAAGACAATAGCCAAACAATATAGTTCTTAACACTATGCCACTTTGCTGATTTTCCAGATTGAACTCCTATCAAGAGATACAGTATTCTAGCAGTCATCAACCTATCTGTGCCAGATAACCTTCCTGAGATATGCAGCAAATCAGTATTTCAGAGGCACCTAAAAACTCAACTAGACCTCTAGTTCAAAGTACACATCTGAAAAGGGAAGACCTTACAGGACACTAGATATGCACTAACAAGTTTAACATAGCTACTTGTGCTAATAGACCCAATGCAATAACTTGCTGCATTTGTGAAGGCTGAGATACTGTTTCTTAAAAACAGGGTTACAGAAAACCCAACAGAAGAGAAAACGCACGACAAAGATGACACATCTAGTCTACACAGCGAGTTTTTGTATTTTTGAAGTAATTTAGATGCCTCAAAGCCATGCTTGTCATTAGCATGTATCCTGAGGCTGCAGCTTACAAGCATCAAAGGCCAACCTCACCTGATGCTTGCCCGGCTCTATGCCCTCCAAAATAGTCTTCTTTAAGTCCTCCTGCTTGTCCTGCGGAAGGAAAAAGAAGAACTCACGGCTCTTGTTCTACAAATAAATGGTAGACCATTCTTGGTCATGAAGACCTGGAACGTGAAACTTAAATGGATCAGATCCACCAGCGGAAAACTCTGTTTTGCTGGAATTAGGCAAGCAAGCGCAAAGGTCAGACCAAGCAATGCAGCTCTCGCCAGTTAAGACTACTACCACAAGCCGTTCAGATTCACAAAGAGAGCACAAAGGTCACACACAGCATGTCGTTAAATACAAGATGACTTTTTGTTCACTACTGGCAGAAGAGAGGACCTCATTTTACTTTGCACCATCCAGAGACTGCAACACAACACCCAAAAGACATTAACTACAAAAAAAATCAGCTTCATATGTCCTACAACTTCTGCTTTATTTGACTGAGGATCAAGTCTAAAAAGATCCAAAATCCCTGACCTTCCTTGGATGGTTCAAGAAACAGCACGGAAAAACGAGACAGCTTCTCAGATTCCTCGCTGTAACGACAACATGGCTATCCCCAGCATGGTTTTATTCAAATTCATAAAGAATTGGCTACTTTTGTAGATGTTTAAATGCTGCCTTATGCACACTGCATCAAACATGCAGTGGGTCATACATACAAAGGAAAGTGAGTTTCTAATTAAGTAGCCATGTTCATGTGAGGGATATCAGCTGAAGGCAAAGCAACAATCCCTGCAATGACAAAAACATCTGTCTGCAAAAATATTTTGTCACAGGGGGACAATTAAGAGGTTATTTGGCATGCTTGTATGTTTGGGGGTGGTGGTGTTTTGTTTGTTTCTTTGTTTGGTTTTTTTTTTTGTTGTTGTTTTGGTTTTGGGTCTTTTTGCAACTGGAAAGATGTGGGTGTTGGGTAACCCGTTTCAGTCTTTTAAGGAAAGCGTGGAATTTTAACAAGTATAAAGGGCTTTGGGGAGAGCTTGACAGTATAAAATGAAAGGAATGCAAGGATGAAGCTACCCTCGGCGGTTCTCTTCCATCTCTCAATTTTGGCATAAAAGCACCCATACATCTCGTAGTAGAAAGGTAAACTCCACTGCTAGATCAACTGTCTTGTGCAGTAGAGCCTCACATGCAGCTGCAAGGCAGCCCAGATTAGAAAATCCCAATTTAAAACTTTTCTGTACTTCGTAGATGAGAAAAGCTGGCATCTTCTTGCTGTTAAAAAAAAAGAAATCTCTCTTGTTTTCAGCTGTGCTAAAACAGGCAAAGATGCAACCACTGTGTCAAGAGCAGTCTTGCTTTCAAAAAGGAGACTAGAATCTCTAATGTACAGCATTTCATCCAGGTCTGATTCTACATTAAAAGCGAACAGGCATCCAAACCAGTATTTTTAGTTTCTAGAAAGGCATACAGCTTAAAAGCAGTATATTACCTCTCATTAAGTATCACCAATGCTCTGTGAGCTTTACAGCCCTTAACCTGGCTCCTGTGGGAACATACATGCACCACGCATGTCTTACCTAACACAAGCTTTGAGATGAAGGTAACTGCTAGGAAAGACACAAAGAAGCAGGGGGCAGGGAGAACTCTTATAAGAAAAACAAAAGTCTCATCTCACCTTTGAGATTAAACAAAGTCTTGCCACACAGGTAAATAACTGTATTACTGAAGTGCTGGTTATTTTTTCCTGAAGCTGTTAAATCATACCACCGCTCAGAAAAAACGCTTTTATCAAATCGTATTTCAGAGTTCTAACCTCCAGAATTTTACTCCTATTAATCACAATCTAAAGCAGGTGCTTTGTCCCCATAAAGAAGTTTGCAAACAAATTTACATTGAGTCCAGTGGCAGGAGCTCAGACTAAGGCTCTGAAAGTCTCGAGTCCTGCAGGCAAGAAAGGAACTACAATGCAACTAAGGCACAGATGGGATCACAGGCTGAAGTCTTCAGATGTGCCTCATATTAAGTCATTTATATACTTGGCAAAAGCAAGATAATTTCAAAATGCATACATTAACAAGGAAAGGTGCAGGCCTGCCAAGCTAGCTCTGCTACAGATTTTGACAGGCCAACTTTGTCCCTGTAAGGACATGGGAAAGACAGATCCTTTAAAGAAGGGCATCAGAAAGGCATCAGAATAATTGGTAACAAGCCAGACTTCATAAACAATTAGTCACAAGGAGATACAAACTCATCAAAATATCATACACCACTGAGCAGCTCTCCAGCAGACAGAAACAGATGAGCACGTACTCCAACACTGTTCATTTCTAGTACAGCTGCAGAGTTTTAAGGAAAAATTAACCACAAACTGAATAAAGTTCATCTTGGCCATCATTTTCTTCTAGTTCTCCTGGTTCTTATAAAGCCACGTTCCTTAATGAATCTAACAGAGCTCTTAAGATCTTTACTGGTTCTTGAACTGAATCATGTATTTGATAACTAGGCCAGGGGATCAGTCCCTGGAAAGCAACAGTGCCCATTTTCTGCTTGGAAGAACAGCTGCCTTTTTGTGCTCAGATGCGGTGCTAATAATAGCTCCCAGTTCAGACAAAACTTTAACAGGGACTAGAATCACTTATCCTATAATGATCATAGAACGGTTTGGGCTGGATGGGACTTTCAAAGATGACCTAGTTTCAACCCCCCTGCCACAGACAGGGACATCTTCCATAGACTAGGGTGCTCAAAGCCCCATTCCAACCTTGAACTTGTCCAAGGATAGGGCATCCACAGCTCCTCTGGGCAACCTGTTGCAGTGTCTCATCACACTCATGGTAAAACATGCGCAAACATTAGCTCAAGGTTCAATTTTGACATTGAGAAAACCTCAACTGGGCACGAGCAACACGCAGGAATCAGTTCAGTAGAGCGAGGTAGGTAACGTCAGCAGAGTTGGAAGACTTCAGTTTTCAATGAGCCTAATCCAGGAAACCCCTGCCAGAAACATCTCCTGTCCTCTGCCGATGTGGCTAGCCCAGAATGAAAGAGGCTCCTCTTCACACACGCAGTCTCAAAGTCTGCAGGTCAAATCTGTATCAGTCCTGACCTCCTGGCAATTGAAGAGGGATCTAAGAAGCCAAGAAAGATTTGAGGTCTTAAAGTAGATTATATGCTTTCCAAATCATGGAACAAAGGCTCCGAATTGGAAAGAAATGGGAGAACTGATCACGACAGATCTTGACAGCCAGTGTTTGTTGTTCCTTTAACTCAAGAGCATTTGGGGAAAAGAGATCAACTTTCTTTCCACAATCTAGAATCATCCTCAAAAACTATGCTCCTTGTCTTTCTGGTCTGGAAGAAAACAGAATATGCAGGTGGCTCACAAAACAATACAGTAACAACAGCAAAATCCAGCAGTGGCTACATCTCTACATGTAAATAAAACAGGGCCAGAAGACAAGCTTGGGCATGGGATCGCTGATCATTCACACTGCTTGCTCCTTTGCAGCCTCCCCTGCACAGGGCTGGCCCTGTCAAGAGCCAGAGGGGAGGAGGTCACGGCCAGAGGGGAGGAGGTCACCAGGGATAGTTACCAAGGGACAGCATGGAAAACGTCATGTCAAGCCAGCCTTCACTGATCTCGGAGGCCTCGCACCCTCAAGAATCCCTTCAAGATCTCATCCCAGAACCCAGGGGTGTCCAGGGTGGATGCTCCCAGTATTGCGTTACGAAAATCTCACTCTGGTGGGCAGCAATGTAGCCACAGACATTCTTACAGACAGGGGCACAGCCCCAGGCTCGGTGACCTGCCAGGCCCAGTGCTGCACAGCACGGACACGTTGCAATCAGCAAACAGCCTTCAGCCCTGTTTTATTGTTGTACTGTTTAAGACATAACTGGTATTTTCCTCTGAAAGGACTGGTTCACAACAAGGTAAGATGCTGTATGCCCAGCTCCTCAGTGACTGTGACATAAGCCTCCAGTATAAAGAAGGTTTCTGGAAAACAATGAAACTTCAGTGAAAGCAATCCCAGGAAAGACTGAAGGTGCAGGATGAAAAAGGAAAGAAAGAAAAGCAACTGAAGATGTACTTCCGTTTGCTGTGTCCGAACACCACAAGGAGAGCAAAATTAACGAGACAAATGAAGACAGACCAACCAGAGGTCTAAGTCCAGACCTGTGTTCAATTCCCTACTCCATCACAGACTTACCGGGACAACCTGGTGAAATCATCTGACCTCATTTAAATTACTAATGAAAATTGAAATCTAGAAGAATAATCTCCCACAGTACTGCCAAAGAAGCTTTCTCATACTCCAGCACTAAGGCAACACACTTCAGAAACCTTCCCCAGAACAATTCCAAAGATAAACTTATTCAAAACAACTTACAACTTCTAATAAAGCAAAAGCAACACAGAGCTTTGAAAGGGAACTGCTCCAAACCGGAGGTACCTGTTGTAAGCATCGCTGCAGTTTTGCAGGCACTTCCCCATTTGCTTACAATCAGAATTCAAAACTGGTAGATTTACATGGCAGGTCTCCCTTTCACGTGCAATTTTCCTTTGCTTCCTTACTACATTTTTCTTGACAGCTCTCCATTTTGATAGGCAGTACAAGAAAAGGCAGTAAAATAACACTTTACTTAGAAAGGCACACGATTTTTCTCAGCAATACTGATTGGAACCAGATGCTAAAGGCTACAAGCACTGCTCACCTTAGTGATGAGAGGAAAAAATAAAAATGACAAGTCTAATAATTTGAAGTGACATTTAAGCAGCAACTTTTGCATGTTTTTAAAAGTTTATGCATAGCAATATTTTTGTTTGTTTCAGGCTTTGCTCCTCACTACCGAGATGCTTCATGGATTATATCTTTTTATAACCAAGTACTTAATTTTTTTTTTAAAAAAATATCCAATAAAACTCCAAAAGTCTATCCTGGCTCTATTGAAGTGGCTGACACTCGGTACCAAACACTGCATTGAGCAAAGTGCAGCAATGTGCCAAAAAACCCACAAACACCCCCCTGCCCTCTATTAACATGACCTTCCTCCCTGGTAGGAATCTATGAAGCAGAACTTTACCGCAGAAGAATTAATAACGCCTGAAAAAAAGTATACTCACAAAGAAGAATGGAAGTATTATTAATTCACAATTACGGCATTAATTTTATTTATATTTGTACATATAAACGTAAAGATAAAATACTTCATTTAAGACTGAAATTTAAGTAACTTCATTAGGATGATGATTTATCAGCTTCAATGATAAACTTTTCTGAGATTGTCATTATTTAAAAGGAACAAAACCCCCTAAATCAATCCAACCAAAACCCCACCCCCACCCCAAACCAAAAGAACCACACAAGCAGAGAACATGGAAAGAGAAAGGAGAACAGTGGGAGAAAAAGCAAAAAGGCAACCGAAAGAACTGTCTACCCTACTTATGCCTTAATAGACATAAGGATCTTACACTCCTTCTGAAGACCAAGGTATCAATTGCTTTTCACTGCTTAAAAGCCAAACAAACATTGCATCCCTGTAGCTGCTGAAGAGGTAGTTTTATGTCTCCCACTACATAATATGAAAAAAGTCAACACTATGTAAACAACTTAGTTATGATTAAATGCATTATAGAAAATAAACACTGTGAAAGCAATATGCTAAACCCAAGAGTTACAAGACAGAAAAGAATTCTGGAACAAAGGAAAAAAGATCACATTATGCTGGTTATTTAAAAGGCATTGCTGAGTTTGGGGTTTTTTTCTGTTGTAGTTTTTAAGAGTTAAGAGACTCACAGTGTTCAGAAACTAACACTAAAATAGAGAAGTAGCAGCTCCTACTACTAAAACATTTTAAATTCTGAGCAGTGCACTAGATAAACTCCAATCCACAAGCGTGCGGGAATAATAAAGTAGCATACTGAATAAAGGCAACGCAGAAATATACCCTGCTAAACCACTGAACTTCTGGATTAGACTGAAACGAAGATAATCAACTGCCACAAGTGCAAGCTGAAGCTAAAACTGTTTACTTAGTGGATGAAAGATTACCTCAAAGAATTTTTGTTTTTCAGACAAAACAGAATATGCAGGCTTTTTAAAAAGTTTCTTTCATGCCTCTTTTCACCCCCATATATGAATCTCAATTGCCAAAATCATCTTCCTGCTCTACAAGCATATAAGCTTTGGCATACAGTTTGAAACCGAAGCACTTTCCCCACAAGATGCAGCAGAAGCCTTACCAAATCAGCACCAGCTTGAAGCAACACATCTGCAACATCAGTATGTCCATTTTCACAGGCATAGGTCAAAGCTGTATCTCCTGTCGCTGTGGTGGCGTGAACATTAGCTCCTAGGAACACAACATTAGTTTATTCTTATTGAACATCTCCTTAGCAAGGATTTCCTATCAGAAACTCAAAACTCAAGGCGCTTCATTTGTCACAACAGCTATATCCTACCGACCAACAGCTTCCACAGACCAAGGACGTTGCTCTCATGGTAAAAATTGCTCTCGTAGTAAACATAGCCTGAGGACAAGGGATAAGCCAAGGCTTGGGAAGAGCATGACTGGCAATCTAAGCGCTTAAGCCTATATGCTCACTTATTCCTATGTCCCCTCTACAGCAATGAAGATTTCAGTTATTACAACAAATAAAAGCAAATCCAGACAGCTGTCTAGACTGTTTGTTTGACAGGGAGCTGCACGCCAAGGAAAACCAGACAAAATGCATGTTATTGAACTAGTATTTAATACTACAAGACCATACACTTCTACAAATTTCGTTTCTCCCTTGCTTTTTAAAACCATTTTTTGGACATAATCTGACTTGCTTCACATACACCAGCTACATGAGAACTATGCATGACCCTCGCTATGGAACACATTATTTCTCAAAAAAATGCCAGTGCGATCAGGCATTTTCTTATTTTCAAGGTGAGCTATATTTAGACACCCCCTCATGCCAAAACAAGGCTCCTCAATTAACTTCCTACATTATCAGAAGTGAAGTGCAAGCAGTGTTCCAAGTGAGCTGGTGACGGGTGTCACATGCTGGTATCACTGCACAGAGAGACACAGTTGTCACTGTCCCTCGATGAGCAGGGAGGAGCATTACTTTCTAGAATTACAAATCCAGACAATTTTATGTTTATTCGTAGAAAAGAGCATACAAATAAATCACCTCCCATAAGAAGGAAGATTTCCAAAATGCAGCTCCTTTTAATTTATTTATTATTTTAAGCTGTATTACTACACCTCAGTCTCTATCAACTTCAAACTGACAGATGAACATTGAAAAGTCATTTCCCCCAAACTCCAGCAAGATTTTTTACTCCTGTATAATTTAATAGTAAAACCCTTTCATCACAGAAGTTCAGCATGTTCCACAATCCGTCTTGCACACG
Source organism: Steatornis caripensis (assembly GCA_013398225.1). Lineage (NCBI taxonomy): Eukaryota > Metazoa > Chordata > Aves > Caprimulgiformes > Steatornithidae > Steatornis > Steatornis caripensis. The sequence goes on from VZSC01011786.1 coordinate 108,489, forward strand.
ATCACCTAGAGCACGATTCCTAAAGTACCCGTTATTCAAGGACACTGACTGCAGATAATCAGGCTCAGTCAAAGCAGGAGTAGCATATAACAAGCAGCATTATCTGTATTAACATTTTGTCCTAAATGCAGTTAGCTGGAAACAACGTTCCTCACAAGGGCTGATGTTTTTCAGATATGCAACAGGATCCAGTGCTCCATGAGGCACTTTCCTTTGTTAACAGCATCAAAAATTATTAAGGTGTAACACGTGCTTTTTTCTTCTTGCTAAAGCACCTCAGAATACAGTTTCTTGTTACAACACTGCCACCATCAAGTCCAGGTATCTTCTAAACCATGCAGAACATCAAGTCTGTAATATCTGTGGGCTACATCATTTGCACTGTACACATACCTGCTGCCAGCAAGTATTTCACCAATTCAAGATGACCCTCTTGAGCAGCTTCCATCAAAGGTGTTGAGCAACCAAGTTCTATATCAGCTCCTGCCTTAATAAGGAAGTCAGCTACTTCGGAAAACCCTCCACAACATGCCAGAGTAAGTGCCGTTTCCTGTGTTTCTTCTGTCTGTGCATTTATATTTGCCCCTAGGAAACAAAACAGCTGTTATTTTAACTGACCAGACACAGGGCAGGAAGGCGAACGCTCATCACCTCCACAGTTTGGGTGTTTCAGCTTTAGTCTGTAGTTACAGCAATGAGCAGTGACAGCCACACGCTACGTCAGAGGAATTTGCACAGAATACCTAATGGCAAACGGTCAACACTGCATTCTTCATAACCAACGCTCAAGAAATGACAGTGATCTCACCTTGTGCCAGCAGCAAGGCTACCATCTCTTCATGGCCTTCCCGGGCAGCTTCCATTAGAGGAGTGTAACCTTCATCATTAACTTCCTCCAGGTTAGCTCCCCTTTCGATCAGAAGAGCTGCTAACTCCACATGTCCACCACAAGCAGCCAGAGTGAGTGGAGATTCAAATGAATCTGCAGGCATATTCACTTGAGCACCACTATCTAGAAGCAAGCGGGCCACTTCCACATGTCCATCCTTCAAAACAAAGGTGAACACAAAAATCAGAAGTCACTTGATGCTGCAGTTGCAACCACTATCATACTAGGTCTGAAAACGATCCTAAACAGACTGAGTCTTTTTACATACGATGGTTCAATTTATGACATAGCTATGGCAATACTTGCATTAAATTGACATTCAGGTTTCCAGCTACATCTAAGACATGTTTAAATGCATGAGAAAAAAAGAGCTAGATATACGTTAGGGTTTTTCCTTTTTTTGGGGGGAGTAGGGAAAGAGCTAAGACTTTCTTAAAGAAAAATACACTATTTTCTGTAGTTGATTTATGACTTCTACAGACAAAAAAATGCTCCAACTGGCAGTTTCTAGATCCTGGGAAAGGCACCTGCAGAGAAACTGAAGCAGGTTACTATAAGGTAGGTAACAGGAGAAGAGAAGTCTTGAATAAATCTTGAAGGAGACTGAAAAGTACCTTGGGGTGAAGCAATCTCTGCCATAGAGGGAAGAGAATCAGCAGTGCCAGAGCAGCCTGTTTGAGCCCTAACCAATCAAAGTATATAAATACAGCTGTCAGCTTCTAAAGAAACTGTTACTAAACTCCTCAAAGTTACTTGAAATAGACCAAGCACCAAAAAAAGGTGTTTCACCTAAGGTGTGGTTTGTAGAGAGCCACAATACCTCTGAAAAGGGGCAAACGTAAAGAAGTTTTGGCATTAAGAAGAAACATGCACATGGTTTCTCCCTCCCGCATGACTTCAGAAACCAGGACCCAAACTTGTGAAACAATTTGAAGAAGAGATCTTGGAAAAGTGAAGCAGATTACAAACTACACCTAATGAAGAGGGAAGGTTTGAGTCATGCAGAGAGCGCTCAGTGAGACACAGAAGGTCTGAGGGTCTAATCAGAGGATGTTTCACACTAGACCTTTCTTCAGCCTACACAATTAATAGGATAACTTAAGGATGGAAAAGGAACTTCAAGTAAAAGGCTTGAATCGAAGCATGCTCTTTGCATCTCTCCGTGGAGGGAAAACTACTTGCTGCCTTGTATACTGCAAGTGCATCAGTAATCGGTGCATCACCTCGGTCACTCCAGCTGCCATCCAAAGAAATACGGGGTTCTTCCAGGAGGAGTAAGCTGTCAGCCAGCTCTGATGATTCAGAGCCCTGTCCTGACACAGTGGTTCTCCTGGGACTTGACAGCTGGATTAATTCTTTAAACTAGTCCCCAATGCATGCTGACAGATTTTACTAAAGAACTAAAGAGTACTTCCTTAGGAAGACATAAGAAGGGTCAATTTCAGTGGCAAAGAACAGATGTTTTTATGTTGTGTCCATGGAAGGAAATCTAAATAAAGTTGGGTAATACTGAAGAGAAAAAAAAGAAAAAAGACATTAGAAGACCTCTCTGCTCAAGGTTCAAGCCAGAGCTGTCCACGCTAGGGCACTGATACCTGGGAGTGATTTATAAAGCTAAGAATTCCACTAATTCCCAAAATTAAAGAACTTTTTATATATTAAGAACAGCAACCTCAAGCAAACTACCAGTTCCCCATTGTGATCTCAGCAGAATTGTCAGTCAGTAAGTTGAACAGCTAACACAGATGTAAGGAAAACGAGGCAAGAGGAACAAACACGCAACTCCCATCAACACTTAAGTTCACCACAAGGCAGGTAGTCAGTAACCTGAGATTGACAGCAATCAAGCCTGTGAATTAAAGACAGGCTGTTGCTCTCACAGGAGCTGACTAAAAGCCCACAACAACCTCATCTAACCAAAGGCATTAGCCTAGGTGTGGCACTCCCTCTTGACCAAAACATGCTAACTCAGAGGCATTTACAACTGGTGGTCAGAGACCAGACGTCCCAGCTTCCGGTATTTGCAGCACTGGAAAACAGTGAAGACTGGAAAAAGTCACAATAACTTGGTGGAATGGTTCCCTTCTGCAAGGGTGCAGGCAAAAGACAATAAGGAACAAACCCCATTATCCGACTTGGAGTTGGGACTCCAAAGGACCAATTCCCTCTCTGTTGCTTCTAAAGGCCAATAGACTCTGTAATGCAAACCAATCTGAAACATCCAAGAGCTAAAAACATGCAGGCAACCCACACAACTTTATCCTCCCCAAGCCAGACACTTTACAGCCTTCAAGTCAACCTAGTGCTCAGACTATCCCATGAAAGCAAAGTGAAAAAACAAAAAAACATGACTACACCTAAACTGAACAGTGGGCTGATTAAAACATTTAGTTTGCAGTCAAGCTGCAACACCCTTTAGGTGACAGCATACACCCACTGCATCTGCATCCTTCAGAGTTTCTCATTGGCGCTGGGGTCTCACACATGGAAGGCTATTCAAGGATACTGTTACCATCTCACTATGGGAAGACTACAATACAGCTTGAGATGTTATAATCTGACATTGGTCACTTGCATCATCACCTCACAGCTGCACAGCTCTCAGAAGACTAGAGGAACACTGCATCTTGTCTTCTAAGGATTTATAGGCTACTGGGAGCAAGTTAAATTTTCCTCCATTTGCTGTGCTTCCCATGAAAACAAGGTCCCTGTTCTTTCTTCAAAGAAGTTCCCCAGTTTGATGAATACATAAAAGATCACCTAAGGTCTGGACAAAAATGGTTGCAGATATGCTTTGACACAACAGCACACTATTAAGATGAAACTCTTGGAAAGGAAAGCTTTTCCTCAATGGCTGCTTTGAAATTATGAGTTGCCCAAGAACTAAACTACTTTTGACATATCGTTTCATTTTCAAAAGAAAAATCTCACAGCACCATTTACAGAAACCTGGAAGAGAGCAAAACATCTCTACATGCAAAACGCTTCCTGCAGTGGTGAAAGGACAAGTGTAATGCATTAGTCACCCAGCTCAGGGCACTTCTGGAAGGCTCATACCATGACAAGCTGAGACATCTTATTTATAAAGACAACAGTGGAAAACTAACCCTTATACTGCAAAAGAAGCAGTGACATGGGCTCAACCTACTGCTTTACTGCACTGCTGATTAGTTACCCATATACTATAGGGGTGTAGGAAGCATTTAAAACAATACATCACATCCCCCAACATTAGAATTTTTTCTCTCTATGGCCAATTAGACCAAAAAGCTAGCCACCTGTGGTAACAACAGTAAAGGCTTTATCACGATAAAAACTACCACACACTCACTTGCAGACCCAAACCAGTTTGTTAACAAAGGCTCGCTTTATTTTATCATCTCTTTTATTCCTATCTCTTTGAAAAAGGAGCAGTACAAATAAAGGCTATTTACCATGCAGGCCTCCATTAGTGCCGTGTGCATCTCGTCTGTTTTATGTTCTTGATCAGCTCCAGCTTCAAGCAAAAAACGAACCATATCTAAATGGCCTTCAAATGAAACAGATTGAAATAAATACACATTTCATATTGTAAACTTTCAGTAGTACAGACACCACACTTAATGAAATCATTTAGATTTTCATAGTTTGCTATTACAATTTTGACAAGTTACAAATCTGCACTTTAAAAAGTACTCTAAAAAATACCAATGCAAAACAGCCAGGCTTTAGACAGCCTTTCCCAAAGATCCTGCCCAACTGTGAGACGAAGACAGACTTTCTAATTCACGTCTATACAACAGGAACCTTTCCTTGTGACTTCAAGCTATAAAAGACTGCACTTACTCCTTATTCAGCTGTACAGTGACATACCATTTAAGTGTCCAAAGGCAGCATACAACTGGGGGGGGATTATCTTTATAGATAGGTCCATGTAGTTTTGAACTTAAACTTTAAGCTTTCCAATCATAGCATTCACACACATATTTCTGACAACTAAGATACACACATTAGGTCATATTATGTTACCTGGCACTATTTTTAAAAGCTTCTACTGAACTTCACCAATACTTGTTTTCAATTCTGTTATGGCCTCTGTCATTTTAGAATTTGTCCCTTACAAGTTATACATTTTATCTTCTCAATGAGCACCCTCCTCCAAGACAAGACTTAGTTAATACATGAACTGATAGGAAAATGAGGGAGCTCAACCATCTTGCCAAAGATAATACAGGAAATCTCCAGGCAATGAGGATCTTACATTACGTCACTCTATTAAGTTTTAGGTCACAAGAATGCCCCTCCAACATACACAGGATCACTGTTACTGAAATTCATCTCTGAGGAACTACTGCAGGAAATCCATGACAAATCCAGATGCAAGTTTTCAGATGGGTTATACATAGTATATATCCTCCAATTCTAATCACAGAGGCAAAATCTGAAGTTACTATGACAATAATCCGCATCCTTAAAGCTTTTATTAGGAGAAAAACAGGTGTCGGAAATTTTATTGAGGTTTTTGGAAGAAAAAACAAACTTGGAAGCACACTGGATTACCATTGCACTAAGTTACCTTATATAGAAACTTTAAAGAGCAAAAGAAATTAAGTGAAGTCTGTAAAAGTTCATAATACATAACATCCTCCAAAATCAACTGAAGGAAAAGTATCCAGTAATGACACTAGCATGTTCACCCATCAGGTATTCATTCTAACTTCACATTTTCCTGACAACTAACAGATGTCTTCAAAACTTGCAGAGAGTTGGTGAGGGAAATCTGAATGAAATAGGGAACATGGCGGTGGGGGGAGAGGAGAGTCGTGGTGTGTCAAAGCATGAGTTTGGACTCAGCCAGTCACCAAGTTTGCACCTGCAACACATTAAATACATGTCCACCACATCTAGACACAAGTAGACAGGCTTAGTACCACCACACCATGGATGAGCATTTCCTGACACTGAGGTTAAAACAAAAATCCAGTATTCCAAAACTCTTAAGGAAATATTCAAAGTATGGCCGGAAGCTTTAGTTAGATAAATCCTACCAAATAACTTTAAACAAAAATACAAAACAAGGCAAGAGACAATACCTTTATAGCATGCAAGTGTAAGTGCACTTTCTTTGAACTCGTTGGAGTGAGTGTTGATTCCTGCACCGTATTCCAGCAATACTCTTGCAACCTCAACATGACCTGCACTGGCTGCTTCCATCAAGGGGGTATGCCCGTTCTCATTGTGGTCTTCTATATTAGCACCGGCTTTCAATAGCACCTTCACTATGTCGACAAAGCCCCCAGCACAAGCGTAAGTGAGAGCTGTGTTCCCTGCAGAGAAGAAATAGTTTACATGAAAGCCCTTTCCATCACCCATTCCTAATACAGGAAAGGAAATTGGTTTTAACAGCTCTGAAAAAACCCAAGTGCATCACTAGCGGCAGTCTTGTACCTCACAGCAATGCTCCTCCAGCCACTAATTTCAGGCTGGGTATAGAATCCCAACACAACTATAATGTGGAAGAGTTTTAATGCTAAGCCAATATTACAAATCAGGATTTTTTATTCTTTGATTATTATCTTTCCTACTTCAGCACACAAAGAGAAATCAAAAACACACATAAAGATCACTGAGTAATTTTCATGCTCACTGTAGAGTTTGGGTGGGGAGGGTTGTTTGGGTTTTTTTGCCTAAGACTGTATCCTGTAAGCCCTTGAAAAACTTTTACTGGCTGGATGACAATAAATTTATAATTTTAAACTCTGGTACTGTAAGTGACCGACAATCACATATGGCTCATGTTTTAAATGCTACAGTCAATTTTAAGGTAAGTTCTGCTTAACATGGCTAAACATCAAGATGAAAACAAGTCGTTATGACACACAACTTTTCAGAAATTTGAACAGTTTAAATTCTATCTTAACATTAGCAGATTCCAACTGCAGGTTAATACTCTCAGCAAGGTTAGTTAAGCTGTGGTCAAGCACCAGCAATGTAGACAACACAATACTCAAAGAATTGTACCTCCTCTTTGGTAAAAAGCAACAGACTAAAGTAACTGGTCTTGACCAGATGTGTCCTATGGTCTTACTGGGTAATTTTGGACTATATAGATGAGAAAAACTAAACTTCATGTATTTTTCTGGTCACCTAACAGCACAGTGGTTTACACAGGAACAGCTGACAGTTTACTGTCCGTTATAGTTTCTATTAAAAACAATCTTTACTAACGGCCAGGTAAGACTCTAAACATACCCACTATGTGCCTGGCCTATTCTTAACAGTTCCTGTCATGTTTTCTTGTGAATGAAACTATCAGACAAAAACACAGATGTTCAGAACAGCTGCACAACCTATGTCCCAGTCTTATTAATTCTTCATGTTCCTGCTTCCCAGTTACCTGTTGAAGACTGTGCGTTGACATCTGCACAATGAACAAGGAGAAGTTTAACAATATCTACATAGCCTCCACTGGCAGCTGCCATCAAGGGAGTTATGTCTCCTTTATTCCCTCGATCTTCAACGTTTGCATGCATTGCTAGTAGCACCTAGAGAAAAAAAGTTCACTTTAATGAATAAATTGTAACACCAACATTTTGCATTTAGTTCAGTGGAGCTAATGAGAATGATTCCCCAGTCAGCTGTGACAACCCCTTGCAGTAAGACCCGCCATGGGGAAGCACAACGGCACTCCCCAGGACCATTTATAATCACTACCTGCACTGCGCTCTGCTTCAGGAAATGCCGGTTTTCAATATTTGTTTTTATCTGCTAAAATCAACATTAAGTTACAGTGCAATACTGACATTTTGAAAAGTCACGGGGCGATTCACTAACCAGAATGACAGCAGAGAAACTGTAAACTTGCATTCATGACCACAGCACACATTGGGTCAAGCTTACAGGTAAACAGTTTTCTCCCTGTACTCTTGCCTGGCACCAAACCATGAAGCTGGCCACTTTCTGAAAAGTATCACCTAAACATCTCTAAAGCAGCACAAATTCTGCCCTTACATACACAAGTATAAAAGCCAAAAATTAACACAAATTAATACACTGTTGATACAGATGTGATTAAAAAGAGGACTGAGTCATGAGTCTTTAGAAGGTAACCACTTGTAATGTTTGATTTTGCTGCTATTTTAGGTCCTTTTGCAATGTCTGCTTGGCAGAACAGCTTGACTGCATCTAGGACAATGCCAGAAAAGAAGATACATCATAAAACACAAGATACATTCCTCAGACAGGTCCCTTAAACCTGAAGGCATATATGACACTATTTTCCATTAAAAAGACAAATGATAACTGGAAGTACACAACAAGCTGTATTAACTGATATTCTGTTTAGATTCTAAAAAATTATTATAAACAGAATAGCTAAAATGTTTACCTATCAAAGAAGCCCCCCTTAGACAATGTTTCACAAAGGTTTAGTCGTGATTATATTTGTTACTTACTTGTGCCAATTCGTAATATCCTGCTGAACAGGCCAAGCAAAGGAGACTCTCCCCTTCTTCAGTATGTTCATTTACGCTTCTTCCTTCATCCAACAGCTTCCGGACAGCATTTACATCCCCATCTGAGCATGCTTCTGCCAAACTGCGACTGGAAAACCAGTTAGCACAGAATGAGCTCAAAATGAATCTGAAATAGATGCATAGCTTTCCTATGCAAGGAAGAAGTCTTTACTTAAAGACTCCTGACATTAGTACTAAGCCTTACTAGAAAATATACCTTACACATTTCTTTTTTTTAAGAAAAAGCATACATACGCATATTATTTCCATTGGTGAAACAGAGATAAAGACCTTGTTTATGTCTAAATCAGCTCTTGTCCTCATCAGTTGCTAACTCACAGAAGCTCTCATATAGACTAGATGCAGAGAAAAGTGCTCAAAACTAGGGAGTTTGTGGTGTTTGCAAGATACAGGATTAAACCTCACTAACGCTATTGACACCTCGGTGGCATGCCAGATGCACAGAGGCTATGACCACAACAAACTACTGACTATTGGTACCATGGCAAATTTGTAGTAGAGATAAAGCCAAAAGGGAACAGCCTAGTATCACAGAGACCACTAACAGTGAATACTGTGACAAGGCAAACTTCTGGCCACTGCCTCTACCGCAGTGGGACTATTTCCTTCTCGGCACTACCCCAAGGTTTTTTCTTTTAACTGAAAACACTAGTTTTTTAATTTAAGCAGCCATTTCAAGGAAATATCCTTACCTTGCCTAATGACATCTTAAAGGAAGAAAGGAGAGGAGCCTTACAGAAGTTTACTGTGTTTCCTTTCATGCACTGTTAAAAGCATATTACAGTTTTCAGGTGGATGAAATAAGCCAACTGAACTGCACATTTTTTAAACAGCAACACCGCCACAAATCCTACATGGAACAATATTAATTCATCTTTTAAAAAAGTCATAAGAGGTAATTACAAGCTAAGAGTTAGAAGGAAGAGAAAACCCTGACTTATTGGCATCTAAAAGCTCAGAAGTCTGTAATCTCTACTTTAACCATCATTAACCTCTGAAGCACAGAGAATAGCTATTTCCACAGAGACCTAGGAAAGCACACTAAACAAATCTTGAAAAAGATGAGTTCAGCTTCAATTTATTTCAAACCAAGTCATCTGTCCTTTAAATCTTTTCCTGTACCAAAAAAATGTCTAACGGCAAAGACAACCGTTAAAGCACTGATAAATGCAAGTGTAAACAAGTGCTCAGTACCAACTCGGATACGCTTCTCCAATTGATGATGTAATTTAATTTAGAAAATACATGCAAGGAATCATGGATCCTCAGCCACTGGTAACCAAACCACAGCTGATGCCCTGGTGGGAGGCGGAAGGGGGAAAGAGCCTTCTGTTATAAACACTAGTGGACTGTACGTGATGCATTCCTATGAGTATATTTTATTTGCAAGATGTGGAAGCTGGTTTCTTAGAACAAAAACTAGCACACTCAGAACCATTAAAAACAAACTCCTACTTTTCTTCTGTAAAAGACAGAAGTCCACACAAGAAATTCACTCGGAATGCAGAAAATATCTATTTGAATACAAAGTTCCCTCAGGAAAGCGTACAAGTTTCAATTTTCAATTGTTCAAAGACTGTAATGGCTAAACTATGTTAAGTCCCGATTTTAAAATGAGCTCATTTGCTGTATACCCCAAAAGGAAATAAACCACACAAACAACTGCTAGATAAAATATGAGATCTGACCTGAAGAGAATATCCAGAATCTGACCACTTAGATTTGCATTGTAATCACTAAGTATTTTAAGCAAAGTGACTGATACTTCAGTTTATTATTTGGCTACATAGCCAAGCCCATATACTGAAGCAATGGGATCCCACTAAAATGCTACAGGACACTACCAAACCTGCCACCTTCTCCTGGGAGGCAGCAAGGGCCAGCTGTGTGCTCACAGCACAAGCAGGCAAACAGCCCTGCTGCAACCCACAACTAACCGGGCACCTACAGCTCAAGCTCTTGTGTTCAGCTGGGAGGAGAGAGACAGGATTCATGCACTTTTGCACATACACAGTCTAACACTTAGAAATGGGAGCCACTCAACACCATAACCTGCTAGACAAATACTGAAACAGATCCACCATTCTCAGAAGGTGACCCCTTAAGCCACCCGACACAATACAAAACTGCTGTGAAACCAAATATGCTCTGGGAAAAAGCTATTAAAAACAAGATTCGTAGTTGATTCTGTTTGAGCCAGGCACCTCAAGAAGTCTCCCAGTTTGCTCTCTCCTCAGGTTCCCTTTGCGTTACTTCTAAGACATTTTGTAAAAGTGACAGGAATGACACTGGGATGCTCTTCCAATGGAAGCACAGGATGCTGCTGATCCTTGCTCCAAGCATGCATTGCTGGCTCACGTTCCACTTGCTGCCCATCACGAAACTCAGGTCTTTTTCTCCAAAGTTGATTTCCAGCATTCAGCCCTCCCCATCTGCACGAAGGCACAGAAATATTCCTCCCCAGGTGCAAGACTTTGCATTTCCCTTTGTTGAATTTAACGAGATTCCTGCTGGCCCCTTTGTCCAGCTTGTCAAGGTCCCTCTGAACAGCAGCACAACCACCGACCACTCCTATCAGTTTTGTATCATCTGCAAACTTGCAGAGGACACACTCTGTACCATCATACAGGTCACTGATGAAGACATTAAACAGGACCAGCCCCAATATCATCCCCTAGCAACTTGCCTTCACCTAAATTTTGCGCTAGTAACAACTCTGAGCCTAGTAGTTCAGACAGTTTTCAACCCAGCTACCTGGTCTGTACTTCCATCAGCTCATCCCACAGGATGCTGGAGGATACAGTGTGAAAAGACTTGCTGAACAGCATCTGCTGCTCTCCGCTCATCTACCAATGCAGCCATCTCATTGTGTAAGGCTATTGGGTCAGGCTTCATCTCCCATTTGTAAAACCACACTGCCTACTTCTCATCATCATTTTGTAGTTACTATGTTTGGAAATGGCTTCCAGGAGGATGTGCTCCATCACCTTTTCAGGGACTGAGGTGAGGCTCAGCTGCCTGTAAGTCCCCTGGATCCTTGCTCTTTGGACAAGGGTGACATGTGCTTTCTTCCAGTCCTCTGGAACCTCCCTCATTCTCTGCGACCTTTCGAATAAATTGAAACTGGCCTCACGTCAGCCAGCTCCTTCAGTACTCACAGGTGCATCCTATCAGGCCCCATGAACTTGTCCACTGGACTATGTCCAACCTGTTTAAATGCTCCCTGACCTGATACCAACCCAAGGGCAAGCCCTCCTTGGTCCAACCTTCCTGCTCATCTCAGGGGCTTCCTGAAAGCGAATCTCACCAGTACAGCCCAAGGCAAAGGCAGCAGCCACTACCTCTTCCGTGTCCCAGTCACTAGGTCCCCTGCCATATTCTGAGGCAGGCCCACATCTTCCCTCCTCTTCCTTTTGCAGCTGATACACTCACACTACTATATCTGGTCACCTTTCATGTACTTTGCCAGTCTGAACTCCAGGTGGGCTTTGGCTTTCCTAATCACATCCCTGCATGCTTGGACATTGCCTTGATATTCCCCATGGGCCATCCGGCCTGCTTCCACCTCTGGTACGCTTCCTTTTAATGTTCAAGCATGCTTCCCCAGCATATTTTCATCTCCCCATGTTTTGATCCACAAGTAATTTCTCTAGCTTCAGTTGGAAATTAAACTGTATTTGTTCTATATTTGTATTTACATTTTAAGCAATAACTCAAGACTACTGCCCCTACTGCAAGCGCTTCATTTTGCAAATCCCAAGTCTGAATTACACGAGGACATCTATACAAAAGTAAACTTAAAGCCTTTCAATTTTTGATTGCAGATCTGGAGTTCAACAGTACGTGCAGTCACACCATCCCAACAGTTCTTTTCACTTCTCAGAGTAGAAAATATTTCAGGACCCCTAAAGATGCTTTGAAATTACCAATGTAGAAGAAAGCTTTTGACGATGTAGGACAAACCCCCAGTTCTGTCATCATCGGAGTTAAATGCCATCCTCATTAATTACCAGTTACAAAAAGTTATCAGAAAATATAGTTTCATTTTCCCCTAAGTTCCTGAGCAAGATCCTGGGGCAAATCACTGCCCTGTAAGTATGAGTATTCTCTTCCAACTTTTAATACAATGAACTAGATTCATTAGTTTTCAATCAAGTATGCTGAGGCAGTAATTAGAGAACTACGACCAACTCATCTACAGCTAAGAATTTAATCTGGTTTTGAAAAAGAAATCAACTGTCCAGCACACAGAAAGAGCAGCAGGTTAGGAAATAACATTTTTTTGTACTTTTGTCTTATGTTTTGAAGCCAATAACCCCACAGAACAGTAGTTACACCTTCAAAATCGATCACTTTGTTTCTGCTAGTAGTAGAGCAGATACATTACCAAGTACTAACTATAAAATTAACTGAATTTGAAGTTAAAAATACAAACTTACATTCTATAGTTGGGAAACAGGGGGTGGGGAGCCATCAATACATACTTGTCCACTTGTCCTGCATTGTGATTGTTCTCTGCTCTCATCCGCGTCAATGCAGCAGCAGCTTCATCCAGTGCACAGCTGACAGAGGACGTCAGTCTTCGGAGAACCTCAGGATCTGCGAAGGCTTTACCATCGGCAGTGGACAATTTACCAATTCCTTCAGTGTACGTTCGTTCATCAGTCAGGTTAGTATGAAAGTCACACAAAAGAAATGCAAAGACACTGTTTTAGATTTCAGCCACATGCACTATTAGTTAAAAATCATTTGCAAACATGCCAGAAAATCAGCTACTTAAAAGTAACTGTTAACATTTGCCTAAGATCTGAACATTTCATTAACTATAATACAGCACTAGGAAAACAATTTTTCAACTGGCAGCTTCATTACCTGTCCCAAATCTCCAACTCATATCTTTGAAGAATTTAAAAATAAAATAAATCTCAGAGGAATAAGGATAAGTCCAAGGGTCAAGCTCAAAACCACAAGTTTGGCCAACAGGTATTATTCCATTGGCTTGGTTTACTATTTTCTGAATGTGAAGCATTTTCCAATTTAAAACGTAAAGTTATCACACCTTTCCCACCCAACTCCGCCCTAAATGAAGTTCACTCAGCTCTAATAGACCTTTTCTTTTTTAAAAGCAGGAAAAAAATTTTACAGTTATTAGCTTCAATTCCCAATAATTTAACATTCTAAACTGCACAGCTCTGGCTACAGACACAAAAATTATAAAACAAAGTTTCAAATACGTTAAGTATACTTCAAATCAATGTCCCTTCTACACTAACATTACACAGTAGACATGCTTAGATTGCAGGAACTTTTGCAGCAGTTTCTTTTTTAAAAAAAAGTTTCTTTGCTGCAAGACTACAGCTGAAGGCCAATGCAGAACAGCACCATAAGAAGGTATTCATCCCGCTCGCTAACATGGCTGATATAAAATTATGGTACAGCTGAGTAGTTTTACTCCACACAGTTTTACTCCACATATTTTACATATGCAAACATCACTGCACAGTTGCCTCTGCAGTGTAGACAGGGCTTATATTTGCATATACAAATGCGCAAATAGTGTAGAGAAATGCACTGACGAAGAGTACTCCCTTCACCACCCCCAAAAAAAAAAATCAATTTTGCATGCTACAAAAAGCAAACGGTTACTGGTTTATAGATGAGCTACCTTCAGCAGTGATGAATCAGTAACTTTTCAATTCCTTAGCTGTTAAACAGGGGCAAATTAGATACAAATCTCTGGAAATAACGCATCTTACACCTCAGAAGATTTGCTATTTGGTATGTGCATATCTCTGTAAGACTGATTTACACCACGTCTCCCACAACCCAGCTTATAATTATTACAGAATAAATACCGAAATCACACTTCAAAAGTTTCAAACACCGTCTTCAGACAATTAATTTACCCAGTTTGAGCACATCCAATTTGTTTCTCATTGATGTAAGAATCAATACGCACCAAATTTCTCCACCCTGCAAGCAATTTAGGCCAGCACACGCCGGGCACACTCGGTTACATTACCCTACATCACTGCTGCAGTGCTGGTAAGCGTTGGCTTACAGGATTCAAACTCAGTGTTGCAGGAAATGATGAAGAGTCCCTATCCCATCATCAGGGCAGACAGCTACGATGGGGTGCAGAAGTCTGCTTGGGTGACAAACCTCATGAGCACAGGCTATGAAGGCTGAGATGAGCTGCTTAATGTACTTGCTCAGATCCAAGCGCACTACCTTCCTGGCTCCAACATCCCACCTCCAGATCATTTCAGCATTGTCAAGAGGCTACGAAAACCAATTTATAATAAATTACCTAGTCTGCGATAAAACGACAAATTACAACTAGCTCTGCCCGCACCACACCCATCTGGTTTTTGAAGACTGTCTAGCGCACTGCAGGGCAATCGGGGCAGAGCAATGCAGGGCCACAGACTCCTGACTCCACGTACGGGCAGAGGCTGCCAGCCACATGCCCCCTTCCACCACCAAACTGGTGAGGCCTCTGCTGCTGCATACAGCGAGGCTATAAACAAGCCTCAAACACCACAGCTCACACCTCACATCTTAATGTAAACTGAACTGGCTGTTGCTGTGAAAGGGGAATCCAAGTCCTGTCAGCTCTGCAGTTCTGGCAGGTGGGACAGCGGGGGAGAGTCACTGCAAAACCGCGCCAGGGCTCAGATTTAGTACCGAACACAGAGAAAGCGATAGTTTTTACACAGATCTGCTTCCCCAGGACAGCTCACAGAGTAACTACGCAGATGTTTACCCTAGCTATTCCTGGTGGCAGTGCTGGCTTACACTAGTTCGCAGTGTACATAAAGGTACTGCCCAAGCAGAGAAAGGGAACTAAGTCTTCACAACTCAGCACTGAGGCCTCATCTAGGACCGCTGCAACCAAAGCTGAACATCGCAGTAAGCAGAGTGGAAAAGTACTAGAGAAATCCACAGGATTTCGGAAAACAACCCATGAGCAAAGGCTAAAAAAAGCATACATTTGGCTTACAAGGAGCAGCTCAACAGCAGTTTCCCTCCACTTAGAAGGGTCTCATGAAGGAGCTGGTTACGGCTCTACCGCTGGCAAAAGTGGGAAATAAAAAGTCCAGCCAAAAACCAAAAAAAAACCAACCCCAAACCAAAAAAAACCCCAAATGACCTGGCTATCTGAAACTAAACTGGGTGTCTCAATCACTTCAAATCACTAAGGTAGTAGATCAGACAAGCAGAACCTACACTTGACTATTCTCTCCATTTTTGAGCTTTGCTTGTTGAAGCAGTCACACACAGGATTTCTGAAGGCAAGAGAAGTCACACCACAGATCTAAGTCCTGTAAAGACAAATGCACTTCAACCACGGCAGAGCTCCTGTTCCAAAGTCTCTGTTTTCATGGGTCACTGCTGGCGGTCTCCTGGAGGACTTACCAACCACAGCTCACAGGCTCTTCCTCCCACCCACTACAGCTGCCTGCTTTGATCCAAACACGGTGCTCTAACCACACCAAGGACTTTTGGGGGGTAAGCTGAAGATGCCTTTTATTTACAAGGACTCAACCCCCGTGCCATCCCCAGTTGTTCGTTTCATACTTTCTTTATATTGCACATGCCAAAATGAATCAACAGCCACAGAAGACATGAGGGCAAACGTTTGTTGGGCTGGATGGAGTATGAGACAGACTACAAGAAACACCACTGCAGGGACCTATTCATCTATCTCCCTTTTGCAGGTTTACAGGACCTTCTAAATAACTGCTCTGTTTTTACTTCACTATGATTTAGGATGACTATGCCAGACTCTTATTGCTGTAATGCTCACTTATCTTTTAATCTCTAATTTAATTGTGTTTGTGTCCACTTCATAACCATTTGCTCTTGGGTCACTCTCCCAGGTGTTTAAGACACCTCATACGCATAGGGACAGCAACAATTTGATCTATGCACAGGTGCCGGACTAAACCTCTGCTTGTCTCCTGCCATCCAACGAATACTGAGAGCATCCTCAAGGTCGTTCCCCATGTTTGCTCAAATTCATCCCTCTTGCACACAAGCGACCAAGGCCAGGTTGGATGGGGCTTTGAGCAACCTGACCTAGCGGAAGATGTCCCTGCCCATGGCAGGGAGGCTGGACTGGATAATTTTTAAAGGTCACTTCTAATTCAGAAACCATTCTATGGTGTCTCCAACTGGAAATAGATGACCTAGCTCCTCCCCATCGGGCTGTCCATCTGGATAGTTCTTTTGCTCGGCCACAAACTACCACTTCTAAGGCACACAGACTCAGGGTGCAGCTGAAAAGGGTATTTCAACCAGTTTAAACAAGTCCACAATTCAACAGTTTAACAGAGATGAAGTTTCCAGTAACACTGACTACTATATAACTAGGTGGAGCCTGGAACAGATTACTTTTTCTTCCTAAAGCTACTACAGCCCACAATGTGACTGAACTTAGTGGCAGATAATGCCAGATGTTCCAGAAGTTAGTGCCATCCTACTGAACTACTTCAATTAGCCTGAAGTTGATTACAGAGGTGTATTAAACAAGAAGCTCACCTTTCAAGGGAAAAGTTTGCTCATCAGATACACACCCATAACCAACACTCCAATTTGAACCATGGGCTTCCTTGTTGACTTTTGAACTCATCAGGATATTCCTACAATGTAACTACCAAAAGTTTTAGGGTAACCCAAAATGCAGTAACCTCTCAGTGTAATCATCTCCAGTTTAACGACTTAAAGATAGAGATATCACCTCAGAAAAACTGGAACACAACCATGTTTGTGTCTCTGGGAAATGTGAAAGGGCAGGACCTTATACCGCTGGTGTGATTCTGCCATGAAGAACCAGAGATTACATTCTCTGGAAGCCACATCTGTATACTTTCACAATTTGAACACAGGAGTTGAAAGCCATGAGTAAATCTGTAAGAACCAACATGAATAACCTAAGTCAAAGTTGTTTCAAGTCCACTGCAGTAAAGGAACAAGTCCTATACCCACATTCAAGCGACCCTTCCCTTCCCTTCTATTTCAAGAAAAGGAACATTCTCACAGGAGCATCAGCTGCTCTGCTGTCCCTAACTGGATAAAGTTCATATCAAGAATGAAGAAAATACTTAATTGTAGTTTCTAGCTAGTAGCCCATAACTATCACCATTTAAAATACCTTAAAAAGAAATTACTTCTGGTATGGAGCCCACAGGTAAGTCCCTCATAGTAGACACAACTGGTGTCAACATATGCTTTGAACATCAAAGGAGACTGTTTGTAAGAGGTAATGTCCAATAATCCTCACAAAAAGCTGCAGATCCAGTGGTGATTATGTTCCTCCCCAGTCAGTTCCAGCACACCGTATGTTCTAACACACACTTGAGACCATTCACCTGCTAATATGTCACATTCATCACACAGTCTAACTCAACTTCAGCTTACACGGAATCATCTGCTGGTCCCAGAAGCTTAAAGGGATACTCTGTTTACTTAAGGTGTTACATCACTTGTCCCCCAAAGCCGAGTTTTGATAGAAAAGTGGACAGCTTTAAAAGCCCAAAAGAAGAACAAAATGAGAATCGTGGCCCAGAAATGTGGGCTTTTTAACGGTATGTCAAGAACCTGCTTTAATCAGCATGGCATTCAAGTAGCCCCTCAAGCAAGGTGAAGAAGGTTCAGGGAAGGAGAGAGGGGACTTCATTTCAGCTTCTTTATTAGAATCCCCATTCAGAGGAATCGAGAAGTTCTAGACTGTCAAAAGCAACTGCTACAGTCAACAGTTGACACAGGTATGACTCCCCTAGCAGAACATCGGAGCAATTAAGTTCAGGCATGTTACAAGAAGAACCTAAGGGAAGATTTCCTAGAGAAAAGAGGTCTCTCGGGACCTTTGAATCCACATGTTAGAAGCTTATTTCTGGTAACATTTAGGAGCAGCGCAGCATCCACAGAAAATTACCACCTGCCATTTTCTGTAAATTCTAGCAGTGGCAGAAGCAAGCAGAGGTGGTACCGGTGACCCAGGCTGCTGCTCTCCGCAGCGTCCTAACTTCCTGCTTCGTGTACATCAACAGCAAGTTTTTTTTTTCTAATTGCCCACATAACTAATAAAGTGTGCACTTTGCTCCTCTCTGGAGACGTCAAAACACTCTCCCAAACACCAGAGTCATATTACACCATTTTGAAAGCCAGTAAACCTAAGTATAGTGTTGTCAGCACACTCGCTAAGATCCACACTGATCTTCTGGCAAACCCAGGAGAACACTGGATCAGCTCTAACCTGCTGCCCACATTTAAGGCCTAAGCAAGGTTTGCCAAATTCTAGTTGCCTTCAACAAGTAAGTTAGCAGCCAGGTGGTGAAGCAACTGGAATTGGCGAGCACAGCACAGACATCGAGAGCACAATTGTTGCCAGACCTGTGCCTGCTCCACTCCAGGTCCAGCTTCAGCAACTGCATGACGGCTCCAGCACAGCCACAGCCAGTTAGAAACACATGGGCACAGAAGCACTGAACAGTTTTGTCTCACCAGTTTTCTAAGAAACACCAGCTACAAAAAAAAAAAAANACTCCAGGTCCAGCTTCAGCAACTGCATGACGGCTCCAGCACAGCCACAGCCAGTTAGAAACACATGGGCACAGAAGCACTGAACAGTTTTGTCTCACCAGTTTTCTAAGAAACACCAGCTAAAAAAAAAAAAAAAGCTTGGCCCTACTGGTTACATAACCACACAGCAATGGAAAGACAGACAGACTTTAGTCTTGCAAAAGGGATTTCAGCAAGGACGCAACACAAATTATTTCAGCCCATCTAAAGTGAGAGTTGATTGTGCTGGCTCTATGTTTCCTTGTAAAAAGTACTTGAAAGCCAAGCAAATCAAAAGGAACAGCCATTTTCAAGTCTCACTCTTTTTGCAAAAAGATATCTAACTTACAACATCAGAACAAGACACATAATGTATTTACAATTTTTTGAATGTATTTTAAATATTTAAATGTGTTTGATTGTATGCTGATTGCTCAGACTAAAGTCCTCAAGGAAGCAATCACACGTTGAATATACAGGAATTAGAAAAATACTAATAATTCGTTCTAGTGTAGTTATCTGTGCTGAGTTTTCCTGGGATAGACTTAATTTTCTTCATAGTAGCTGGCATGGGGCTATGTTTTGGATTTGTGCTGGAAACTGTTGATAACTGCTGCACAGTGCTTACACGGCCTTTTCTGCTCCTCACCCCATCCCACTGGCAACAAGGCTAGGGGTGCACAAGGAGCTGGGAGGCGACCCGGCCGGGACGGCTGAGCCCAGCTGCCCACAGGGATATCCCATACCATATGGGAATATCAAGTACCATATGGCATCATGCTCAGCATCAGCAGCTGGGGGACGGAGGACGAAGCAGGGGACATTCGCAGCGATGGCGTTTGTCTTCCCAAGTCACTGTTACACGTGACCACTCCTCTCCTGACACATCTGCCCTTAATAAACACTTGTTAGCCAACACACTTTTACCACAGGTTTGGTTTTTTTTTTTTACCTCATCTTTTGCAACATTCAGGAGAAAGATAACTTTGAACAGAAATGCTCTTTCAAAGTTTTTGAATTCTGACTCCTGACATTTAAAATGCCATATACTTCTGTGTTGTAACAAACTTGCTTATGATTTTACCCTCTCATCCCAATCCAAGAACACTTGGATTATAGTCTGGCAGATCCTCGAAAAGATATCTAAGACACTTGGCAATACCCTTTCTAATCACCACATAACAGATTATCACACATTACTGTGCCATTATGTATGCGATTACCCATTAGTGCTTCAATGAGTAAGAAATTTCATAGATAACATGAATGTCTTTAAATGCCAATCATTATTTTGAACAAGAAAATATAATTCACTAAATTGGCTGGTTTTCCCTTCCTTCTCCGGGCTCTTCCTAAATCAGTCTTTCTGCGCTGTATAATACTCAATTCAAAGACAGGAAATCTTAATCTCTATTTAACAGAAAGGGTTAGTCCCAAAAGACTGATGGGAATGCAAATCAAGAGAGACAAAATTGTGGTGACACACATGGTCATGTTTCCAATGGCCTCATTCAGACTCAAGTAGCTCCCTAGCCCATCTTCAGCAGCCAGTACAAGGAAAAAAATATAATTATATTCCTGCTCTCTCTGATTGCTTCTGTACATTGTCCATGTGCTTAAATTGTAACTCAGCTGACCATTACTAAACTTCTTGCTAAAACTCACAACACACCCTCAAATACAGCAGGGCTGGATTATTGAAGTTGACTAAATGGCATATACACTGAGTTTACAGATCTAGTTTTTGTGCTCCTTATGTTCTCCTTTTTACTAGGGCAAAATAAGGAACCCAAGTGATTTGTCTTACAACTAGCCGTATCATAACTGAAAGATTTTTCCTTTCCAACAAACACAGATCTCTAAAGGCTCTACAACAGCACCTCCAAAGTTTTTGAACCTCAACTGGTGCCACCCAGTAACACTTCTGGAAGGCTAATATCGTTCTTTGTTACTGTGCCCATTAAAAATCAACCTCTCTAAGGGCAGTGCCATTCCCTGGTAAGCAGGGCTCGAGATCTACGGAACACCACAGTGCTTCACACCACACCTACTGCCCTGACTTGCTCCGTGAAGTTCACAATGCAAGAAACTCCTCTTGCACAGCACGGTCAGCTTGCCTGAGCAGGCTGCAGCTTGACAGCTTCCTCAGCAGATGATTTATCACCTCACAAAACCAGACAGAAAACCCAGGGTAGGAGAATGTCCCTTCTAATTGCATTGTGCTGTATTTACCAGACTGCAAATCAATGACATACCCAGATTGAAACAACAACCCTGAAGTTTAGTCTGTTTACTCGCTGCCACAGGGGTTCGGTTCCTTGGCTGTTTTCTGTTGGTTTTAGTGGTAAAACTATCAAAGTGTGAAAGTTCAGAGTACCAAAAGTTCGATGTAATATACCAAAAACACAGCTTGTCTTCTTCCCCAAAATCTCTAAGATATAATCGAATGAATAAATATTTAAACTCCCCTCCGCAAAGTAATTATAACTCAAAATCCTGCATCAGTAAGACACCAGCTTCTAGTTAAGATATAAAAATCTTTAGACAAGTGCCAATTCTTCTGTTCGCTATTCCCTCCCTGCTTGCAAGGGCCAGATTTGAGGGGGAACTTGAACTATATGAGACTTCAGCTAGAGATCACACTCATTTCCTTACCACAAAACGTATCACCTAGAAAGGATTATTTCATACAGAACTAGATTTAAAGTTATAAGTTTTCCAAATACCTTCCTGAGATTAAAAAAAATTTTCAGCACTTTTGCTGGAAACAGATCATGCAGTAAGGTAAATGAAGCATCTTTCTGACATGACATGGTGGGTGAGCAGACCATCACTGTTATACTAAAAAAAAAAATCTTACTCCCAAAACCATTTAGAACAGACTAAGCTGTCTCATGGGATGTCTCCAAACAAAACCTAGAGGCAAAAAAATCATGCAGAGGTGTGTCATGGTTTAAAGCTGGGCTATTAAGCGAATGACAGATGCTCTTTGTTAATCCCCTCCTCCCCGAAGTAGGGGAGGAAAGAGAAAAGGGAAAGAGACTTACGGGTTGGAAAAGTTAAAACAGCTTTAGTCTAACTACAATAATAATGTATTATAATAACAATGAAATATATACAAATAGACAAATATGTACAAAACAGATATTGAGCTCCCCCCCCCCCGATGACCAATACATCACCCGGACACTGCAGGGCACGCCCAATCACCCCGTGTGTGCAGCCAAAGCTAGCCATGAGCCTTCGTAATGCTTCGGTCCTTTACACTGATGTATTTGCAGAGCAGTACAGCATTTCTTAGTCAACTAACTATCGAAGAGGCTATTCCACAGCAGGCAAACCCTGTAATTAGCACTGCCATGCACACTTGCTTCAGAGAAGCAAGAAGAGAATCTCCAGAGGAACCTTCTGAGAACCTTCAGAGAAGTTAATTTATTCAGGTATGTCAGCACTGGATCATGAGCGTTAACTAAATCTGGCACTTTTGGGAAGCATTGGAGCAACTGTGCCTGGCCCATCAGGTATCTCAGAGAAGGGCTGTGGCCACATAGCACACAGTAACTGCAAAAGGTCTCTGCAGTAGGTCTAGCTCTTTCTAGAAGAGCTGGTCTTCCTCAGCCTACACTGCACATTTGTTCAATCCAGTAACTCCTATCGTATGCCTGGAAATCCCATACTGCTACAGAAAAAACTTCAAACTTTCCCAAGTAGAGTACCTGCAGAGAAGAACGAACAGTCTTCCCCACGGACAGTGCCAGCAAACAGAGGATAAGCTCAGCACAGCTTAGGCACTTGGTGACAGAAGAGTCACTTCAGCACTTCCGACAGCAGACAGGATCAGCTTAACTCCGAATAAGCCTTTGTCATCCTCCAAATCCCAATAAAAGAATTCTCCTGCAAAGACTTCTGGTGGTTTAATGTGACAACAGGAGCCAACACCGGCGGCAGAAAGAAAGCATGTGCTACAGTGCAAAGGGAAACTGATGTCGTGCCTAGCTTCAGACCCAAAAGGATGAAACAATCAGACAATTAATGGCAGCGCTACTATTTGAAATCCTGGCACATCTGACATATGCCCTCAAGATAGCAAAAGGCTTGTAAAAACAGACAAATTTGGTTGACAGGGGAAGGAAAGGAGGAAGGTGCAAACTCCAAATCCCTTAGGAGAGAAAACCTGCCAGGGAAAGACAAGTCAAGAATATCTCTCAATGGCAACCACAGACCAAGAATAAACATTTTTTTATTATGTCATGGTGAACTGTTTAGACCACAACTAACTAAACCTTGTAGAAGTTTCACATTCCGTGCACCTCAATAAATGGTATCTTTGCTTAGCTAGATCTCCCTGAAAAACACGTTTGGTCCTTTGAATGCTCTCACTTAGATGACGTTCTAGTGTAGGCACAGCCTACAGTCTCTTTTTAAGAAAAGCATTAATGAGAATGCTTCACCATTTTACAATTGGTCGTTCCAACACCATTAGTCCCAGGCAGGGAGTAGTACAGACTCGATATGATAGGGGTTTATTTTAGCTTTGTTTTCTAAAACACTAAAAAAACTACAATGAGGCTTTCCATCTTTTCAAAGTTAAGCGCACACCTTTGTAATCTTCACCACTGAGTATCAGAATTATAGTCTGTTCTTAGCTCCAGTGCACTGAAAACTTACTGTACCCTTAACATCCTTGTTGTAACTATGCTGAACACAAGAATTTGTCCTTTTATATACATTTGATAGAAACTTTCACTATCAAACTGTACTCCCCCCTGTCTTGAGCACCAAGTGCACGACAAACAGAATTCACTGGCTGCAACTTTTATTTTTATTCTTCTCAATGAGCATTTGGTCATGCTAAATAAAACTCATTTAGTATGAAATGAAGACCTACAGCTTGAGAGGTTGGGGAGAGTAATTAGCATTCTACAAGATTTCACGTGTCACCATCATAGTTCCCCACAGACTTCCAAAGCAGCTGAGTTTTCAACTTCTACAAATCAGATTCCTGACAGCAAACCATCACACCCAGAAATGACAATTTTCAATGCTATCTGAAAAATCACGTTCAGATCATCTGCTAAGCATTTTCTTGCAAAAGCAGAAATATAATTTTGTTCTCCTGGGTTCTATTTCATGGTCTCAACCTCAAAATATCCCTTTCTTCACAAATCCCCACTTCTGAAAATAACAGGAACTCACCCACTCGAGCAATATCTGCAAGTGAAAGGGGATGCCTGAAAAAAACTGAAAGGCCATCACAACATGCACATGCCACTGCAAAAAATTACCCGTAATTCCAGCTTCTAATATTTCAATTGCTTGACACTGGAAACTCTTCATATTATATTTTCATTTACATATATTTCAATGTAGTTGTCAGAACAGGAGACAGAAATCTCGATGGCATTTCTCTCTGCTTTCCAGTATGGCAACTGTAGCAGCGACATTTTCTTTTTTCAGAATCAAAAGCTAGGAAGTACTTCTCCAGCTACAATTAGTTAGTTTTTACTGTTATTTCGGTAACGTTTTGATCACAAGGGTTCCTTTTTGGGATCATCTGCTTTTACATCAGTGTGCTCGGATATCTCAAAATCTAAAAACTGATTTTCTATACTTCAGCTCAAACATGAATTCTCGTTTAACAAGTCAATACTCATTTACATTTATTTTGAGAGTTTCCCCATTAGATTTCAATTTGGTCTCATGTTACTTCAGTACCAGGTTATCTAGTCAGATAATTCACATTAGTCAGCAAGTTTCACTTTTAGTAAAGCTTGGGAGCCCGGTAAGCAAATTGAGCAATGAAAAAACAGATCTACATAGACTTACAGATGTTTCTAGCAAAATCCCAGTCTCCCCAAATAGTCTGCAACTTCATCTAATTCCTCTCCACCAACCCAATCCACTAATTTCCTTTGTTTTCAGAATGCGAGAAAGAATACGGATATTTGACAGATGTGGAGTATCACACATATTTTATCTTGAAAGACTAAAAAAAAGGTTGGTTTAAACCTTGTGACAGAGTTTTGTTACCACACGAGAGTTCAGACAGGAAAGAAGAATACCAGTTACCCATATAACTACCTCCTCATACTCCTCATCTTATTTAAATTCCTGGACATGACAGACTTTGCTACAGCATAACGTAATTTTCCTATCAGTTTTTTAAGCTTTCACCAGGCATCCATTTTCTCCCACTGTATGAAAACTGAGTTACCTTTTCTAAAGCTGACATAATATGAGGTCTTCTGTGTCAATCTGACACTTGGCCAGCGCCAGCAAGATGACTCAGTGCTCCTCCTCTTCCTGGGTTTCCCCAGGCACTCCCACCAACCCCACTGCACTCACATTTGGGAAAAGAAGAGGGAGCTTTCTACCAGCACAGCCAGATGAATTTGACCAGCAAAGGGTCTTTCTAGCCACCCCCAGAACTGGGAGGAGGAGAAAAAACTGTGCAGCCAGGAACAGAAGATTCCTGCCTGATGGTGACATCAAATAGCCACTAAACCACCTCAGCCACCTCACACACCTTCCTGTGGCGCCACTCATTCAGAATGTCCAAATTTTTGTGTTTCCTAATCAAAGACCTTTATAAAGAAACTCACCTTTTCCATTTCTTAAGATCTTGTTTCTACTAAATCTCTAGCAAAGAAACATCTGCCTTACTACATGGTGACGAATTCCCAGACACGATCCTCAACACTGCTGATTCCTTAGAGGCACCAGGACCTTCAGACACGTTCATCACGGGCGTGCACAAAAACAGGCTGGTCACTCAACCAAATGCACTTTGATCCCACACATATTACATGAAGTTAACACAGAAGCATAAAGAATTACTCCTGCGTCATAGTTACAAGTGTACTTCATCATCAGCAAACGGCTTTTTCACCCGTCTCACTGCTGATAAGCATCTGGGGGAAGAGAGCTGCCTCCTGCATTACCTCATGCTTTAAAGAAGCAGCTACAATTAGGACAAACGCAATAATACAGTAAAAAAAATTACCAGTTCTGTCGCAGTCATCATTCAAACAGCAATTCAATGGCTGAATTGCTATAAACAAAGCAAACTGAAGCTCGGGGAAGAATATAAGAGGGCTTACAGTACAACACAAAGCCTGAAGAATTATATTCAAATAGCAGAAAGCATTCATATTTCCTCTAGCAGAGAGGCAAGAAATTAACACAACTATGAACCAAACAGACATTAATACTGAACTTGTCTAGACTGGTCTGGAGTGTTCATTTAGTCTTTTTTTGGGGGGGGCAGGGAAGTGGTGGTTGGTTTTGAAGTATCTTCGGAAGAATTAAGCCTTGGTCCAAAACCTGAGTGAGTATGATCCCCACCTATGAAATACCACAGCCAATCATGGCAAACACTACTTGGTATGCACAGAAAGCTGTTACATGTATGAACCTCTGGACTGAAGTTCTTACTCTCTGCCTACCACTAACAGCGAGGTTTCAGTCAATGTGCGACTGCTAGTTTCTCTCATCTTTGATTCCACAGCATTCCTGCTGGCCGGAGCATCTGCTCAGCTAGCATATTGAAGAGACAAGAAGATGGAGAGGTAAGAAAGAAAGGAGGGGAGAAAGGAGCATCTTCCTCAGCCCCAAGATTTTGTACTGGAAAAAGAAGTTTAGTTTCTTCGATAAACGTGGCTTTTTTAAAAAAAATTGTAGGGCAAAAGAGAGGATTCTAAGCTAGATCTTTTCAATGTGTGGCAACAGAGATTCTTACAAAAGAGGTTTGTTCAAACTATCTGTGTTTTGGCTTGCAAGCCATATCAAATGCAAGTACAGACATCTGAATTCGGCCTTGGAGGAGGAGAAAGCTTCTGTTTACTCATTATGACTTCAGAGCAAAGGCAGAAGGACCAGCCCAGAAAAAAACAACCAACCTCAAAACAAAAACCAAACCAAAAACCTGACCACATCCATAGGGACTGCTAGGTAAGCACTGCAATAGGAAGGAGTGAGACAAAACAACTATTCACCAAGAAATTGCTCTAACCCTGGGACATTTGCAACCCAGTAACTACAACCGTTGTAAGGCACATGCCAAGCCAGGGATGATTCCTGCAGCACAAACTACTCTTTTTCTAGTTTTTCTCAGTCTGTAAAGATCTGTTGTCTACTAGGCATCTATACTGGAATATTTAGGAAAAAAAATCCTGCATCCTATAGAAAAGTCACAGTACCCTGCCTGTCTTCCCTCAGCATATATGTTAGTTCTAGTTAGCACAGTATTGTACAACAAGACCTGACAGCAACTCAGGTGTTTTTATTAAACAAGTCACAGAGTAACAGCTAATTCTACCAGCTCCAGCAAATTGTTGGGATTTCTTCTGGTTTGCTTTAGATTTTTTTAAACAAACAAAAAAAAGTACTTTTAGCCATGGCAACTAAGGTCTCCTTTCTAACTTGTTTTCAGTTGTAAGAAAACATATGGTCTTGCATATGAGAGGAATATTCAAAACACAATGCCAACTTTAATCCAAATTATAAAGGACAAGGGTGTGATTAAGCACTAGTTTATAAACATCTACATTACTCTAGACATTAATTTGTTCTGGTGCTACTCTAGGATTAAATGGGAGGTACTGTAAATTACAGTTAAATAGGAGCTTATAATTTCATTTTTGAATTTTTTGAATGACCAAGTCAGGGATTTTTTTTTACAGTTTGGGGTTTTTTTCCCCCCTCACCCTTAACACAGGTAAAAGCCAGTGACACACACCCAGAAAGATTTGCCATGGCAGCAAAATTACAGCAAATTACTTGGGTGCCGGATGCCTTTTTCATTGCCAGCCTTCGCTTCCCTCCCTCCTCCTGCCACAATCCTGCAACATCTTTTCCAGGGCCACAGCACCAGCAAGTATTCAAGTGCATTTACACGCTTAAAACAAAGCTCTTCTAGTTGTGTCACGCTTGCCAGTATTACTGTGATTAGCTAAGTGAAAACTTCAGCCACAAGCTGAATTGTTTGCCTGGCTTTGTTTAGCTTTTAAATGGACACAGGCTCAAATGGCAGAGTCAGCACATCTCCCCTAGAGCCGGGGCAGTCACCTGCTCGCGCCCTGTCTAATGAAGCCTGAGGGCGCACACACATACCAGCACACTCAACGGGATCGCACTGACAGTATACGGTGCTGGACGAACACACAATAATTGATATCATCTGAGTGCAAGAATTAAAGGAGCTAGGCTCCAAATTCAGAGCTTTGGACATCAGCTCTGATAGTCCTGTACCTCAAGAAAGCATCCAGGCTAGAGACTGAGCAAAAAAGAACCCGATCACTTCTGGTTGCTTATATAGAGTAGTAATAAAACCTCAAGTGACTCTTGGGGAATTTATTTTATTTAAGTTGACAATGTAGTGCTTACAATATTTACCCCTACAACTATAAAGGCAGCAACTTCGTAAATGATCCAGAAGCAGAAATCACAATCTCTGTAAGAAAAGCTTCAAAATAAATTCTTTACTTTGCCTCGTCAAATATGGAAAAACATATACATTTTATTTCATTATTTTATAGAAAAATACCAATGCTAAGAGTAGGCAATTGTTCTTTAACTCCTTTCACGCCTTATCAGAGAGAAAAACTAGTGTTTCGTCATTTAAAATCTAACAGTTGCTTGCCTCCAAGAATCTGAAAGATACACTTCAAAGAGCTAAGACTGCTACTGGAACACAGAAAGGAGGACTGTGGAAATGCTGCCGTCCGCTGTGGGAGGGCAAGGAGCAAAGAAAAACCCCACGTATCCCTGAGATACATCGAGAGAAGAAAAAAATTATTCCTGCTGGAGAAGGTACACCAAATTCCTGTTCTTGACTTCAAGCATTCTAACTCAGTCAAATATTTGAAGTCTCATCTACTTCAGGGCTTCTGACCTCTGAAAACAAGCTACTTTACAGACACTCTCACCTATTTGGTGATAGAAGGAAAAAAGAGTGGGATTACTTTCTGCTTTTTGAATAACCTAAGGCTGATAGAGGAGCAGCATCATACCCCTATGGAGACCTACCAGCCCCAGGCACAATAGATATCCAGGGAGAAGAGAACTCAAATAACCTCTGAATGCTATTTATAGGCAAACACCCCATTGAACTCTTTTCTCCACATTTTCAGAATTCAGGGGGAAACTGAGTCCAAATGGGCTGTAATTGTTTTCCTGAATCAGAAAACGGCTCTGGCTCAGTACAGTCCTCAGTAGTTATCTGGGGGAAAAAAATTTGAAAATACTTCTACATTTGCAAGCAAAGAACTAAGAGAAAACTTTGAGCGCCAGTAACGTCATTGACTTAACCCAGAAGCCCATGCACTTTTAGCCCCCAGTTTATTCCAACTCTGTATGGCAAAGCAAGCCAAAATACTCAAGAATTTTCAGAGGCTGATCAAGTGCCCATTTCTTTGAAAAGAAAACAAAAACAAGATCACCACCCTAACATGCAGCACAGACTAATGTATAAATTCATGTTTCAAACTGAACATTTGAGAAACTGTTCATAAAACCTCACCTCCATCTAAGAAGATCCACAGCCTTTCAGCGTACTGTCATTACACACACGCCGAGTAATAGAACATCCTGAAAATATCTCTGGGAATGCCACAGTAGATTAGAGAGTACAAAACAACCAAAAATCAGGATGCCACAGTCTTCAGAAAGAAAACAAGGAATTTATTTTGCCATGACCCAACTTGAAGAAAGAACACACCCATCTACTGTTAATGTATTAGAAAAACACCCCTCTACAAGAATCGTCCAGGGGACTCATACCATCTCATTTTTTTACTCTCTGCAGCATCCTCCTACAGTTCAAAAAAAAAAAAAAAGAGAAGGGGACACAGCTGCATCAGGAAACGGACTTTCACCTAGGTCCCTGTCTCTGAAGCTCTGCTTCTTCAGATGGGGTTTTTGGCCATCAGAGGTCACAGAACTCAATGTGCGGCACCACACAGCACAAGTTTTACTGAGCTTCTCTGGAACATAATGCAGAGAGGAACTGTAACAAGCATCAATCCAATGGACAGCTTCTAGATGAAGTTGGTTCAAACAGTGAGTATGGAAAAGGCCGGACAATTAAGATTTTACTAAAGCAAATTTCTTCCATTATTTCTCTCCAGGTCTTTGCTCTTATCTGCAAAAAGACTAAAATAAAGTTATTCTACCTCTTATTCCGTCTTTTCAGTTTAGGAAGATCAGGCACTGGGTATGCTCACTGTAAGAGAATGCTAAGGCCAAAACCACAGCCACAGTGCAAGTTTCTCCTTTTCTCATTATTAAATCTTCCTACATGCCCCTTTCCCTGGAGAGACTTCCAAAACATGCTGCTTGTTTCTTTTTGGCAATACAAGGCAAAGGCAGGCCAGGGTGGTTAGCATACTTTTGCTCACCGTGGCCTTCCTCTGCTGCCCAAAAGCCATGTAAATTCTTTGAAAGCAAAGATAGGATATCAGCCTTTATAACAATTCAAATTCAAGAATATCGATATCCAGAACAGGACCGTCAGCAAATACATATATACACACACAGGAATAATCAAGTGCACAAATACAGAATAATTTGTTCAGGTAACACTTCTTCAAAAAGTATTGGGGGATTTAAAGTCAAATTCAACTTGTAAACCAACACTTCTCCAAAAGGCAGACAACAAACTGAGATGTATAAACAAAAGCACAGCTTGCAGGACAGATGAAATAACACTCCTCCTCTCCATGCATCAATAGAGCTCAACTGGAATAATATGCCTAATTTTGGGCAACAAGCTATGAAGAACAGAGATCACATATAGAGACTCCAGAGGAGAACATGAACAGATGAAAGTAAATAACATGAGTTAAGGGTGGAGAAAGATTTCATATTATTTAGCCTAAAAACAGAGAGAACTGAGGAAGATAACAGTCTGCAAGTCGGTTCCAAGGATGGCTGCATTGAAAAAGGGGGACATTGAACTTGGATATGATGAATAAAACAAGCAGCCAAAGCAACTCCACTAAAAAAAAACACCAACTGCTTTACTAGGACAACTTTCCTCCTTCCCTCTCAAAGCTCTTCCAAAGCAGCCTAATGCCCCCTTTGCCCCCAGGTTACATATTCAGCATGTAACGCTGAGGACTGAGACTCAGAGAAACCTTCTCATCCTAAGGACTGCAGTTGTCTTGGCATGCTGTGGAGCTTCCAGCACTGGAGATAGTTTGTCTAACCAGTTCCTAAAGCCACCCGGCCGGAATGGCACAGGCACAGCTGAATTTGCCTGAGGAAAAGGAAGACAGGAGATAAAACACGATCTACTGAGATTTCTTTCAGCCTTATTTCTCAAAGTGTTAAGAAGCTGTACAGAATCTGATGAAAAGGTGATGGCTAAATGAGAAGTTAGTAATTGCCGTTTTAGAGATAATGATTTGTTACACAGGGAAAAAAAATCATTGCAGAACTTCACTGTGCCTTTTGTTCCCACAGCAAGCCTCTTCTTGATGGATACAAGAGGATAAATTTGTGCAATGCAATACTTTTTTTTTTTAAGAATTTCCTAGTACATGTTGAATCCTCAAGTATTTAAATACTTTATAGTCACAAACACAAACCCCGTTTTTGTGCAAGATGCTTAATGTAGTACAGCTTGTTTTAAAGAGATTTCAAAATGAGGTCTTTAAAAAGGCAGGAAATAATTTGTAACAGGCAACGAAGGTGCTCATGCACCACCACCAAAAAGCCACCTGCTTCCATAAGTAGATTCAAAGATGAGTGGCAGTGTATTTTACATCATTTCATTTTTCATTAATCTGGTGAAAACTAGCTTGACTTTCTAGAAATAACCAGAATTTGGTAATTTACGCTATGCATACACTATACTATCATGTTTTCCTAGAAACTTGTTTATTGTAATTACTTTGTAAATATACAATAGCAATATTTTGTCAAAGGTGAGTTACCAACTGAAAAAAGTAGATTCACCTTTACACCGCATACTATAAAGTACTAATGACTCAGTATAATCTGTTGCCTCTGACACTTTAAAAAACCCAAGTATTTAATACCAAACCTGATCGAAGAACAATGTATTGTAGGGCTGCCAAAAAGAGCTCAGTTAATTCCTCCCACGTGACCCGAGACGCTCATCACAGCACACAAACTAGATAGTTTAAGCAACTCTCATATAAATAGGTAGCAAGCAGTTCTGCTTCCAACACAATTCCATTACATCTCACAGCATACTTCCAATCAGCCCCAGAAGGGGTGCCTACACATTCAGACTACCAACCTGACTTACCAGTCTGTCTGGAACCGGAGCTGAGTAGCTGGCACTAGTTACTGCCACCACACTTTGCCATTAAATCACAGAACATTAAAAAAAATTGAAATCTGAGCTGGGAGATTCAGATCCGATCCTCTGCCCACTATGAAGCATTCACTTAATACTCAAACTCTGAACACTTCCAAACTCTGGTTTTAACATCACGTGCTAAGGAAACTACATGACTGACAAATGCAGAAAACAATCACAAATGTAAGCTTAAAAGTCAAGTCTAACTGAGTTTTTTAAATAAACTATTAACAGACTCTTCTCGCAGGAGATACAAGCAAAAAACACCGGCTCTTCTACCTCCTCACTCCTTCCTCACTCTCCTGATGGACTTACAGAGAAAACTTACATTTTGATGAACTTCCAGCGGAGGGCAACGCGGATGAGGGCGGCACTGCAGCATCTCTGTTGTGAGGAGAGGCTGAGAGCCCTGGGGCTGTTCAGCCTGGAGAAGAGAAGGCTGAGAGGGGATCTCATCAGTGCTCATAGATATCTAAAGGGTGGGTGTCCGGAGGGTGGGGCCAGACTCTTTTCAGTGGTGCCCAAAGACAGGACAAGGGGTAACGGGCACAAACTGGAGCATGGGCAGTTCCACCTGAATATGAATCATAGACTCATAGAATGGTAGGGGTTGGAAGGGACCTCTAGAGATCATCTAGTCCAACCCCCCTGCTAAAGCA
>VZSC01011786.1:152168-165977 GCA_013398225.1 Steatornis caripensis
TAGTTCCCTGTCTCTCTTGTACTGGGGAGCCCAGAACTGCACACAGTACTCCAGATGCGGCCTCACCAGGGCAGAGTACAGGGGGAGGATCACCTCCCTCGACCTGCTGGCCACACTCTTCTTAATGCACCCCAGGATGCCATTGGCCTTCCTGGCTGCAAGGGCACACTGCTGGCTCATGGTGAGCCTGTTGTCCACCAAATAATTTCCCCTAATACTTTCCCCTACCTTTCCCACATCAGCAATAAACCATCATCATATTCAGCCCTATCACACAACGCCGCACAACACCATAAGAAAGGGATAGTTTAGACTTAAAAAAAAAAATCAGATCAGGCCACCTTCAAATTCATTAAGTGCCCCATTGTGTGAAAAACGTTAACATTTGTCTACGCTTTTCCAGCTATGTCACTGGAAAGCTACACAGAGCACTGCCATTCAAGAATAACTTGTGTTACTTTCTTCCCCTTTTCGATATGTAAATGTTCTGTAACATTACCTCCTAGTGCCCAAGCCAATCCGTGGGTGCCCAGCGAAATGCAGTGCTAATGTACAAATACAACAGGCATCAGGGAGAAAGAGTGGCTTTTGGGCACACAGAACATGAGTTTGACATCTCGGTGCACGCGCATGATATTGGTTAGCCTACACGTACGGTATCTTGTGTGCCAGGGCACAAATATGAAAGCTAAGACAGGTGGCCATCACTGAGGGCTTGAAGAAGCAAGATTTCTAGTTTAGTCTAGACAATGGTCCTAAGTGAGAGCACTGGCACTGTGAGAAAGGGTCGAACATTAAACAAGCAGAAAATCAGTGACCTAAACCAGTGACACATTTTTACTACAAAGAAAGAAGAGCTATTCACAACTCGCAGCAAAACATATCCCTGCTGTAAGATTCCCCTCCGCAGAACTCAAACTCCAGGCTATGTCCATCTCGCCAGCTTAAGGACTCCCTGCTGGCATAAGCTCTGATGCAAAACTGACTTCTGGAAAAAAATCACCCTTTTCTGCAGGAGTACTTCAGGGTTTTTCATTTCCTCCCCCAAGACTACACAGGGCACTTTGCCTCAGGGATATGCTAGAAATATTCCCATTGCAACAATGTTTTTGTGACCTGGCAACTTGCAGAAAAATCTCAATGCATGCACAGGTGACTATTAGTTAAATACAGTTGAGAACTACATACACAAAATTTTATTACATGCTAATGGACTTTTTTTTTTTCTTTTTCAATTACACCACTGAAATTAACAGCAGCCCTCCCTTGTGAAGACATACCAAAAGGGGTAAAAATGCTACCTAACACTGAAGCAACCGCACTTATGAACAGCAAATCCTGCAGAAACATTGAGTGGCTTCTGGCAAGAAGTAACTTTCAGCCTCAGAACAGCCTGACAGCATCCAGGCAAAGGTAAGCACATCAGCCTTGCCTCCACCTTCCAGAAGCTGTCCCATTGCATGTTTTAAAACTTCATTTTTGACACTTTGGTAAAGGTATGACGGCTGCCACTCCAAGCTTACTTGTATACATTTACAGGACATTACCTGCAACAATACACCTCTTGAGCCTCGATCAGTGTTAATTCACCGTTCACAAATACTCTATCAGCTTGCAAGGAACTTCTCTCTCTCCCCCTAACAGGAAGTACTTTTTGCTTACAGGAACCTGTAAAAAACGCTGTCTTTTTAACACTGATTATGCAAACACTACTTAAAGTGAATTACAGGTACAGCTTTTACTTAGGGTAAAAGTTGGGTAGTATTGGTGCAGTCTGTTCTTTTTAGCTCTTACTGCCTTTCGGCTCTTCTTTAGGTTTGCAACTGTACTTGCAGAGACATTGCACATTTAGAGTCTCACACAAAAATCTTGCTTCATATACAGTATTTTCATCTTAGTTTTACAGCACAGCAAGAAAAGGTAGCTGCTTTCATTATTTCTGCACGTTGAGCATAAATTTTTAGGTCTTGAGTTTTTAGTAAGAGCTTAATAACATATCCACAATAACTTGAGTGTGAAAATACTGAAAATCCAAAATGTTAAAATAGATGTACAAGCCCCAGAACAAGTCTGAATGCATTTTCAAGTCAGATCGTCTGACATTTCTGTAAAGCAGTGCAGTTCCTCAGGCTACGACAAGGCTAGAAAGGAGGAACAGTTGGGTACCTCGTCACTAATAGTAGAGTAAGAAATTACCTCATCAACCAGATGTCTCTTGTGAATGGAAGTGACCTGCAATTATCACATATTAATAATAAGTTCTAAAAAATTTAAAAAAAATCAACTACCCCAAAGAACTACAAAGACTACATCAAAGAAATTTTACTTTTTAAACAAACAAACAAAAAAAAGACAACTTTGTAAAAAACCCAGCCCTAAAACAAACAAAAAAACAGATTTCATGTTAGCATTCCTGGAAAACTTAATACACTGCTCATGAGGCAAAATTTAGGCTCTCTGCTCTATCCTAATCAGATCTGCACCAAAGTGAGAGAGTAACCAGTCACTGTTCTATTTTTGGATTATTTTGTGAGCTGCTTTGGGCAGTTAATAAGCATCTTTCTTGGTAAGGCTCATTACAAACACATGGATTCAAGACATTATTCTAACTGCCAAAACAACTGCAACTAGGAATAATTCCCAATCAAAACCCAAAAAAGCTGCTGGCTGCACAGGCCCTGAGGACAGGGCGCTGAACATCAGCGTACTTTACTACACTGCCGTGTTTCACGCTCACCCACGGGAACGACGGACCTCTCTTGAAGTTCTGCCAAAGACTGCAGCAGCCTCCCAGGGCTGCAGATCCAGTTACACCACTGGTTTCTCCCTCCATAGCAGCTACATTCACAGCTATTTGGACTCTACGACACCAGTATTTATGTGCTAACACCATGACAGAGTTTACCTCAGGTCAGGGGTATGTAAAGGCAACTTTGCAAGCGCTAACATCACAACTAACCCTAGCAACTCTTGCAAGGCTGCCAATGACATACAGGGTTAGAAACACATTTCTAATATTAAGTTTAAAACAATCTTTCCTCTGTCACACTACTGCAAAAAAAGTACCTTTTCCCAGCATAGCCCGGACCTGCTCACAAACAGCCTGTTACCGACACAGGCTACAGACAATGGAAGAGCTTCCTGTTGTAGCTGGACCAGCATCATTCTCTCCTCCTCCTCTCGCAGGCAAGCGCAGCGGCAGAGACAGCTCATTCTACCTTCTCCTTCCACTTGTGCCCAACTAGTACTTCTGGGAAGATTATCTTTACAAAAAGTGTCGATAGGAAAGAGAAAGCTGCTATTAGATCATTTCCTTGAACTTGCATTTTCCAGATCTACAAATAATGAGGACCCGAGCCCTTGACTGAGACACCTAAACGCCTGTTTATTATGCAAATAAATAAATACCTGATTTTCCCTTTTGTGTTCGGTAACCCTTCCTCATCATTCCTATAACAATTCCATTTGGACGTATGTCTAAATACATCTGAGTATATGCAGAGGGACTTTGGCTTCCTTAAGGCTAACATAGGCCTGTAGGTCAGGCTGAAAGTTCATGCCTATGAAGACGAAATACATCATCTAGATTTGAACTATTTTCATGCCATAATTAACAAGATGTGCAACACTATCAGGATCACACTACGAAGATATTGTGGTTTTGTCCAATAAACCCAATCTCTGACAGCTTGTGTTGTCATGTTCTTTATTACACTCAATGCCAATATCTGATTACCACTTGTAATCCTGCTCTAGAAGTTTCAGGGAATACTGATAGGACATCACATACCATAACACAAAATTAAGACTGAAAATGAGTTTATATTTCAAATTTGACATCAAATCCTTTTAAATTCCACATACAAAGAATGTCAGCTTCAAAATCATTAAAAATAATTATCCCAAGCAGAAAGTAAAGTGAAGGACATTGTCACTGACACAGCACTCTCGGGAGCATCCTGTGACAAGTGCACCCTGCACCCCAGTGTCCACCCTTCACACCAACAAAAGGCCTGGCTTTGCTTTACCCTCAGATGTACTTTTCAACACTGCCCTCCCAACCCAGCCATGCCAGTCAAACATTTTTGCACCTACTTAAGGTATCTTCCTAGCATTACTCTTTCAGTTTCAAGACACAGCTTAAAGCAAAGAGGAAAAACCACACCACAAGTGTGGGTATTTTCACAAAACCTTTCAGTGGGACCTCAGGACACTGCCCTTTCTTGGCACTTCAAAGCTACAGAAA
Source organism: Steatornis caripensis (assembly GCA_013398225.1). Lineage (NCBI taxonomy): Eukaryota > Metazoa > Chordata > Aves > Caprimulgiformes > Steatornithidae > Steatornis > Steatornis caripensis. The sequence goes on from VZSC01011786.1 coordinate 156,415, forward strand.
GAAAGGAAACATTTTGGATAAATACTTTCAGAGTGAATACACAGGAACAACACAGAGTCAACATAAACAACAATTCAGACATAGTTAATGACATAAGTCCATACCCGCTCTGCCATGCTTGAACAGTAATTTCTAAAGACAGTTTCTTCAATTAAAAAAAGAAAGTTTCAGCCCAAGAAGACAGAAACCACTAAGACCTGCAAATCACCAAGAGATCATCTTCCAGTGCTGGCCCTATGGATCCGTTGTTACAAAGCACCCTAACAACCCAGGGGCGTTTCAGGGTGCTTGGGGACATCCCACCTCAGCAGTGAAAGCATGAAGTATCTGAAGCATCGACTGCAGTCACTGCTCACCTCATGACAAGTCAGGCAGCTGATTTAACACATCAAAACGGTAGAAAACTCGGAGCGGGAGGAGCAAATGGTTTTCTATCACTTTACTGAATTTCATGGGGGTCTGATAAACTGGAACATCATTTTTCTGGGAATGGCAAGCCGCCAGATCAGATCAGCTTCCTGTGAGGCTGCAAACCTGACTGCCCCCCACATTTAAGGTCAGCTGTTAGTACCTGCACAACACCTTAGCTCAGTAGTCTACACCAACAGTTTTGTAGGCAGTGAATTAGACTGTGAGGGTGGGAGAGAGGAGGGGTGCAAACCTATTTAGCTCCAACTACAATAGGAAGTTGACTAACTTGAGGCAGGATTATCTAAGGGACAGCCTTTATTCCAATATATATTAAGCAATTATCAGATAATGAAACAAGCAGGTATAGCATTTGGGCTGTGGCAAGTTCATTTCAAAACACAGGTTCATTTGCAAAGGCTGCTATAGATACAATGTAAATAACGACGGACACAACTTCATGCTTTGTCACCGGAGATTGGGAAAGCGCCTCACACACACAGCATGGTCCAGAAGTCTGACACTCATGCATCAAACCGCACCGTACATTCTCGATGTGGCAGCACACGCTCAGACCAATCTCAGCGTTAACTTAAGCTGACCAGAACAATGGACGACACAACTCGCAGTGAGAGAGGCCATGGCACCTGTACAGCAGCTCCTCTCTCCTCCGTCTGGCCGTGGCAAAGGATCTCAAGCCTGGCACCCCAAGTCACTTGTCAGGTCTCAACTTTGTGGTGAGTATTTGAAACATCAAGATAAAACAATAAATCAGAATCAATGTTTTATGGGACTGCTCTTCCACGCCAGAGATTATGGATCCTGGGGTTTCAATTTTCTTGCGTTAGCACTAAACGCATAAGCAGACATTCATGAGCAAGCATCCGTCAAATGGTTCACGTAAGTTTAACCACTTACCTAATTTCTCTCTCAAGAAAATGACACTAGCTATCCTGGTGCCAATTTAAGTAGTTTTGTGTACTACAAACTACATCTGACCACACACACCTCTGGACAGAGCTGGCTGATTTATGGTTCTTGCACAAACAAGAAAACTCCAAGTCATTTTTCTTAAAACATTGTTCCCACAACAATAAGCCTAAGACATAACTGCAGCCCCACTTAACCCTCAAAAACCTAAGCCACAGCACACATGGGTTGAGTCCTCTTGGTACAAGAGGCTGGCAACATTAAAAAGTTTCTTCGCATAGCAGAAAAGAAAGCATTACTCATTTTGGTCTCTAATAAAAAAAAAAACCACAAACTTGCTAAAAACCAGCCTGCATCCATCACATATTCAATGTCTGATAAACAAAAATAATTATGACTAGGTTTGCCTGATGTACAAGAGGACCTTTTGCAGCATGGAGCTGCCATTTACAGAACCGGAACTGACAAGTGAAGTGTATTCAAAATTCACATGAATCTCAGTAAATCAAGTGCCTGCTCTTGACATGTACACTCTTCATACTAAAGAAAACCACTGAGTTGAGACCAGTAAACTTTACTAAAATAGGCTTCACTTACACTAAGCACTCCTTATATTCACATATTCTATCTCAGTCCACTCTAAATCTTGTTTTCAGTGCTCCATCTTCTCCATGTGCTTTAAGATTCCCTCCCGCCTCCTGTTTCTATGTAATAATCCTGCAGAAATAGCTCCTCCTCTTCTCACCTCAAACCAGGAAACGGCAGGTATAACTAAATATTCTGATGTATTAGAATATAAAGCAGGATTGTTGCATTAATTTAACCAGGGCTTTCAGGGTGGGATCCTTGCCCAAGTATTAAATCCCAGGTATTAAAACAAACTGAAGGAAGCTTCAAAACAGAAGATGAACAAATGCATTTGTTTGCTGATGTAAAAGCTCACACCCATCCACGATAGCAAGTATTCTAAGCCACCTTCTTGGGAACAACCTTTTAAGGTCTCTTGTGAATCCAAAGGAACACTTAAAAAAATCATACAAGTGGATCCGATGAATGTAACCCTGTCCAGAAATTCCAGAATCTGTTCCCAGGCCAACCAGTCTTTCAGACAGAGAAGAGTCTCAACATTTAAAGTGACTAATTAACTAAGTTATCTAGAGGCTTATACCAAACTGAAAATCATACTGGGCTTTCTGCTGTTCTCAGAGCTGAGGGTAGTGGTAGCTATTTTTTTTCAACACCTGTATAAACAGTTTTGTGTGTGCTCTACTACTGCAAAACCAGCAGAAACTATAACGTGCCTACTGATCCATTGGCTGGCCATTTAAAAGAAACTATCACAATGAATAACACAGCAGAGATCCCTATCTATGATCCATTGAAAATTCAAGATGCAGCAGTAAGAGGACTTTAAAATTTAACTATCTCAGAAAAACAATGAAAAGATGTACATTCATACAAGGTATTGAGTTTACCCTAACAAAACCTACATGTTAAGCATCCGCTTCACAGACTCCCTTTTCCTCTGGGTACCTTGACATGCTGTGGATGAACAACATGCTTCGAACGGGCGATGCTCTGAAGCCACCACGATCAACAAACAGGGCTCGGAAGTGGACCACTCGGCCCTGAAAGACAATCTCCTCTTTTCCTTTGGTTTGAAATACAACTGATTTACCACCTACCCACCATGTGACACCGTTATTTTTATTCATTGTTTTGAAAAGGGGAGAGTTCAACAGGGTTAGGGATTTTCCTAGAAGAAAATCTTAGTTAATTAGTAATCTCTACGTTTTACTGAAGGCAAATGAGAGTAACTTATGGACCTACCCAAAACTTAACACCCGTGAAATGTTAAAACAACCAGAGAGGAGCTTTTCAGTCCGCTGTTCATCAGCCAGTAAAACATCCATTTTTTCACTAGACAAACAGGGAATAATTTTTCCTGCAGGACAGGTATACAGTTAGGTAACTTTCAGAACCTCCCCTGGTCAGAAGAGCCAGACACACACCCTCCTTCTTGCTCACCACCAGCATTCTGACACACACAACACAGTAACTCAACCATGAGGAAGCCCTCTCAGTCCAGGACACTCTTCCTTCAGATTCTGGGTCCCTTTGGAAGAGCTACAGATGAAAAGTAGTTTGAAAAAAATCGGCACAACTCCCTCTTAAAAGCAAAAGTCAAAAAATTAGTAAGTGGTCTCATCCCATGAAAAGCAATTAAGAAGTAACAGGATCCAGCACAGGACCAATTCTTTTATTATGTTTTATGGTATGAAGTGTTTTCCATATGCATGTGAACAGAAGATGCATAATAGTGAAAAAATTGAGAAAATTTTCTAGTATTTTATAAAACTTTTGAATAATCAACATTACCTAAGAAAATATTCTTAAGTAATGAGTTGCAAGAGTAAACAGAAGACATTATCCTCTGATAGGATGCATTTCCATAAATTTCACTTGCTTAGCATCCCTCCAGAAATATGCAAAATCAAACCTCTGCACCTTCGCAACAAAAAGGGAGTTGTCACTGAGGGAAAAAAAAAAAACCACAAACTATCTATCAATGAGGTATACACCACAAGGTTAGAGCTCAGACAAGCATATCACCCTAACTAAATGAACCTTAAATCCAAATACGACTTCACCTGTACCTATCTTCCTCCTCTTATTCAGATGCAAGGCAGTTTTGTAACACAGACTGCACTAACAAGGTTGCTACTAAAACCAGTGTTTGTATCATTTGAAAGTTAAACTCATCTTCAGTTTATCACAGAAGACCAAGGTCATATGAGGTATCAGTGAGAAAGTTTCTATTTAAGACAATCCCTGAGGCCAGGCACTTTTCAAAAACTTCCTAAATTTATAAGAGTACTTGAACAAATCACTGATTTCTTAACTTTCGCTTACGGTATCCCATTCCTCACACCGGCATTCCCATCAAGGAGATAAGCTTTACACAAGGACTTTACATGGTATTTGCAAGGCACATGGGCTGCTATTAGGAAAGAAAGTATCCATGGAAGGCAAATGAAAGCACCCTACTGAAGACTGAGGCTTCAGAGCTTAACTTAAACACCAAGTTCTGCCCTCAGACAAGATGTAGAAGTCATTTTTTCTTGCTTCATGAAGTTTTAAGTGGGAAACAAATCTAAGGAAGGTTCCTTTTTCCACATAAGTCTGACTTGCCTTGTTTTAAATCTCAGAGTCACTTTTACCCCCCAACAACAGCTCAACACTGCCAAGGAATCTTCATATATGTCACAAGAACTCAAAATGACCTACTAAGGTCAAAGCTATGCATCCTCCTCACCTGCAGAGTCTAAACCCCAGTTCTGAACTCCATGCCAATTCAGTAACATCGCTGCTCCCAGTTTTAAAGGCCAGGCCACATGTATGTGCAGGAAAAGAAATGCCTTTATACTGCCCTTCCCTCCACATCTACCCTTCTTGTGAATGTCAAAGTGAATGTCAAAGGGGACGGTTTGAGCTCTAAGCACAGGACAATGCTGCAACAGCATCACCCAGCTGTATTTCAGGATCCTCTGAGGTGAGGAGAGGAGAGGAGAGAGGAGAGCATCCTGACATCAAGGCCACAGGGGAGCAGCAGGGTAGCCCCAATTTAAATCAGAACACAAGAACTCATGATTCACCAGCTGTAGTCTTGCCTTGCATTAATGCTCAAATGAATCCTTCCCCCCACCGCCAGACTGTAACTAGTTGACTGGTGAAACCTATGTGCAAATTCGTAACTAAATATAGACGTTCTGCTAAATTTGGTAAATCTCTCCTTACCAAGGGGATGCACCACATATTTATATAATTATACAGTAGTATTTCACATCTTTACTTTCTACATCTATCATTAGAAAATGGTTGCTGACATTTATTTTAGGTCATGTACTCAACTGGGTCAAGCTGCACTGAAGGGAAACTAGAATTCTGCAAGAAACTTTAGAAATCAGTTCATTTTAAAGTGTTACTGAATAGTTAGTATTAACCATAACTAGACAGATTGTTTCTAGCCACCGCAGGCCAGACTTTCAAAGCTACTGAGATACCTACCAAGATTTTTCCAAGAATTAGATGCCTAATCGGGCTGGGGATGAATGAACACCCTACTAACCAGCTCTCTGCATCCTTCAGCATCATCTCAATACTTCTGGAAACCTGAATCCACTATCCCTCGATGTTTTCTAACCGGTGAATAATTCCTGAAGAAAATTTTCCACTTCGATACACCTTTTACTTCCTCGCCCCTGAAACAGCTTGTCAAAATAAGAAAAACATCAACTGCTAAACTCAAACAAATTTTTCAGAGAAAAGGCTTTTCTGCCTAATACTATCTACCTGAATTTGCATCAACTTTTTCAATTTCTATTCCTTATCATCAAGAAAATGCTGCTATCTACATTACTTCAAATATAATGCGGAAAACTACAATGTGTAAGCATTAAATTAACCTCACAAGTCACAGATATGTTGTGTATACCATTTAAGAAGGTTCACTAACATAACAATCACTTTAACAGAATACATTGCCAATTTAAAACAAAATACCTAAGTATTTACTCTGAAGTCAAAACCCAGTTTAAAAATTAAGAGATCTCGGATTTGGGGAGGAGGGGAATATTGAGCCCCAGACAAAATCTCCAAGTACTGAACTGATCTGGAGTGCACACCATTCGACCATTAAATCTACTCATTGTAGGAGGCAGGTTATGTCTGATTTTTAATTACGCTTTATGTAAATATCCCCAGAGGCTTATGCAATAGGTACAGGCTTAAGTAAGGCAAGCTGGTGGAGGCAGGCAGCCTGCTCTGGAGAGTGAAGCTGAGAGCTGAGCTGACTCCACAGCCGAGGGGTGAGTGAGCTCCAGCTGCCATTGAAGGCCTCCCAACCCCTGAATTACAGAACACAAGAGACTTGCCACATTTATACGCTCAACGCCAAAAGCCACTTACTGAACTGAGCTCCAAGATCCTCTGCTACTTTTGTCAGCACAGCTGGCTTCTCCTACTTGATTTACAACAGATCAGCAAACTGCGCTATCCTCAACACTGCCGTATTTATCACTTGCTTCAACTCTTCATTTCTACAGCCCGGTTTTCTGCCACAATGGTTTTTGCTAAGAACCTACATGCTCTGTGGCCAGAAGCCCTCAACCACCAAGGACCCTACGGACTTCACATACATGCACTATTAATCACCGCCCTGCCAGCACACCTTCACCTTGACCTACAGGCCACACAACTAATACGGAGGACGCTGGTTAATACTCATGCCTTTGGCACCACTTGAAGCGCCAGCAAAATTCACAAGGAGTGGCAGTAACATACTTAAAATCACACCAAAAATCTCACTCTAACCAAGTTGCAGGCTGTGTCCAAATCCTGACCGAGCTTAGAAGGCAACCAAGCAACTATTTACACCAAGGTCAAAACCACCTCACCTCTCAGACTGCAACCAGTGGTGAAAGATTCTCCAAACGCCCAGGAGAACCACGGCTTCTCCTCCTGTTTTATGCAGAAATAGCATGAAGCCTCCAGGCCTCGTCCCTCCATGCCCAAAGACATGCTTCAGCTTGCAATTGTTTCTGTTTGCATGTGATAATTTTAACTGGTAATTCTAGAAAATATTCTATGCAGCTGCATTTAAATTTTGCCTTGCAGACCTCATACAACTCATTTATACAGGATCTGCTTCAGTCCCTCGTTTCCCAGCCAGCAGCCTCGTGACCACTGTAAGCGGGCACTCAGCTAGGAAACCAGAAAGCTTTGATTTTTCTCCAGTTCTGCAAGGCAGGATAAATGCGGCACACTCTCTTCACTGTCTTCACCTGTAAAACGGGGACAGTACTCCCACTGTAAAGTACTTGAAGAGCTGATGTAAGAAATGTAATATATTTCAAAAAAATTTAAGCTAAAATATATTGCTCTTTTCATTCTCTAGATAAATTCTTCATTACACTCTTCGTCCTGCACTTCCCTGATGATTTTATTTTCTACCTAATTTGCCATTTTGACTAATCCAATTATTTTAGCATGTTAAACTCAGACTAACACAAGGATACAAAACCTAAATACCACTGCTGACACACAGCAGAGCCTACAGAATATTGTACCATTATTTTTATGACTTCAAAATTAGAGAAAAGAGTACAGATCAACGCAGCATGGCAAAGGCTCACTTGATTTATTTCAATTCTCCCTTCTAATTCTCACTAATTCCACTCACTGGTAATAGCTGAAGGCATACACGCAAATCAGTGACTCATGGCACAAGACCACAGTCCAAACAGTCACTGGGTTTCCAAAGCAGTGGTGTTCAAGGATTGCAACGTTCCATCCCAGGAGTTCAATTACCTTTCCTTTGTTAAAAAAACAAAAACAAAAAAACAAAACAAAAAAAACCAACAACAGGTGCTTCTTTAGTTTTCATACACACAGAAGAAAAAAATTGGAAAAAAATTCACTCGTGGGGTCCTCCCAGCCATAGCCCCTAGTCTCGCGAGGCACGTACTTCCCACCCCTGCTTCTTCCCTGGGTTGCTCTCCACAACCAGAAACAGAAGCCAGAAGAACTCCCCAGGCAATTTCAGCTTCAAGATTAGCCCAACTCCTCTACGTGTGTTCTGAAAGTCTCCAAGTGCTTTAATTCCAACTTTTTATTATTATTCTTCTATATTTTAAATAAGAAAGCTTTTCCCAGGTTTTTCAAATGAGCAATTTTACTTTAACAGCTTTTTGGGAACCTTTTTTTTTTTTAACCTCAATGCCAACCTCCCAGACATTATTTGTAACAGGCTCTTTCTTAATACTCACTATTAGTTAAAAGACCAATACAGTGCTTCGCAAACACCTTAGCTGTTCAATCTTCACAGCCTTTAAATAATGAGGCGGGTTCAAAAGGCATAAGCTTTCAAAGCAGAACTCTGGTCATCTTGTAGAGAGCCAGAAACACTCTGATACAGCCCATTTCTCATCACTTTCCACGTTCTGTAGCTACTGCTTTGTATCTTCAAAGATACATTAAAATGTGTAATAAAAGACATCCTAGAGAGCGGAAACTCGTAAGTTACTTGTGTCCTATTCTATCTACAATAAGCCTTCCAGGTCCCCAAAACACGTATGCACTTGAGCATGTAATCCCATACCATCACACATTCAGGATACCAATCACGCAAGGAACACGCAAGCGCTCATCTGCCTGCTTGTTAGATTTTTAGTTTAGTTAAGTGCCCTGCTGCTAATGCAATTTTTAACTCAGGTTAGGTGGTCACGAGCAAAGTGTGGGTCTGCATCAGTTTAATCACTTTTTTATTCAGATAAGACCTGTCAGTCTGGGTTTCAGTGGGGCTGGGCAAAAGAGGATCATCAACGGAAGGCAAAACATTTAGACATGGGAAGGTGAATACAGGCTCCCCTCCTTCCATTTCTTCAGAAGAAATGTGGGCATATATCCAAGCACCCACTGCTGGCCCCCAAAGGAAAAATGGTATGTATCCTGCCTTCTTCCTCCCGCAGAGGCACAACACACTGGAACTGCAACAAGCTTGCAATTGCTAGCCACTTTCTCCTGCTTTCCACCAAGACTGTATAAGGGCTACCCATGGGGGCTGCGATCTCAAGTTTTTTTTCCCCAAGAGGCAACTAAGGAAATAAAATTCACCCTTTGGTGCAGGATGAGCGGGCAGTAGTGACAGATAAAAGCCTTCATTTGTCTTCTCTCCCCAGGCTACATAAAGCAGAGTTAGATGTGCGGTTACAGGCCCAACACTGCTCCATTTGGGTTGGAATACGGCTCCGGTCCCTACCCCACACCCTTCCCTTAAAACTCTCTGCAGGTTGGGGAGATGAAAGGAAGACACCTCCATTACCCTCTTCCACTTCGCTAACTAACAAACGTTTCTATCGCATAAAAGTGTGTGTGTACGCATCTATGTATTCACAGATCAGGAATTTAGCAGCATCTGGGAACCCCATATCCCTCCTCCCCGGTCCAGGGCACGGCACCGGGGGCCGGAGGCTTCACTTTGTTCTTCGCTGGGTGGAGGATCTCACCTCCCCCTCCAAACCCGGTTCAAAGTGGAAACCACTCCCAGAGGTCAGGAGGCAGCAGCACGGGAGACATCTTCCCACACCCTCCGCGCGCACAGCGGCCGCGGCGAGCGGAGGGCCCGGCCGCCTCAGGAGGCCACAGGCGGCGCAGCCGGCCCCCTT
>VZSC01011786.1:167582-184200 GCA_013398225.1 Steatornis caripensis
GTGCCCGCGGCCCGGCCCGGCCCGGCCCGGCCCTAGTTCACGGAGATGTTGACCTCTGGTCCTCGGCGACGCACCAGCTCCGACTGCGGGGAGAAGGATGGCAGGGACCTCGCACCTGGGCCCAAGCCTGGCTCGGCCGCGGGACGGCTGCCAGGGAGCGTGGCACCCAGGACACCCCTACCTCCTCGCCATTGCTGTCCTCCTCCGTCGGTCTCCTGCGCTGTTTCCTCTCCGCCTCCGTCCTGGCTGTTGCAGGCAGGAGGCTGTCGAGCCAGCTCAGGTCGCGCAGGGAGAAGACCCGCTCCAGCCCCTTCCGGATCCCCACCAGTGCAAGCAGCTGGGGCCAGGGCGAAGCGTGGGTCAGCATGACATGGTGCTTGGGGCAGGGGGCCAGGGAATGGGTAGCATGGTCCCTAGCACAGCCCTTCCGTTCCCCAGTAAATGCCAGGGAAGTGGTATGTCACCTCTCCTGGCTTGGTCCCAGGGGACAACGCTTGTGCAACACCTGCAAAGCAGTGACAGCCCCACCAGCCCCAGCCCAGGAGGTGAAGGCTGGTGGCAAAGCCATGTTGTGGCCCTGTTAGGTCCCCAGCAGTCCTCAGGGGTCTGAGCACCCACGACCGCCACCTGCCCCGACCTGCACCCCACCCAGGGCAGCACCCGTGTGCCTTGCCCAAGGCAGGCACCGGGGCTCCAGCAATGCTCAGGCAGCACCTGGCCCCGCGCCAAAGCAGTGCCGCCCAATTGCAAGGCATGTCATACCATCACTGGGAAAATAATGGCGGCCGTGGTGGACTTGATGACCCAGAGCAGGGTCAGGCACAGCAGCTGGATGACGGTGAAAAGGTGCACCCGGCGCAGGGGCACATGGCGGAGGTAGGCAAGGTCTGGCTGGTGCTTGGCCGGCATCAGGAGCAGCCGCACACGGTCTGTGAGCTGTAGCGAGAGGACAGCGTGTGGGTCACATCCAGCAGCTCTCACCCACCTCCCTGCTGGGACCAGGGCTGGCAGGATGGGGTTCTGCTGTTGATTTTGTAGTTCCACCCTCCTGCCGTCTATGCTGGCTGCTGATGTGATGCCTGGGCAGGTGAGTTTGTCTGCAAGACCAGGGGTCCTGCTACGACTACCGCCCCAGGCCAGGGGAGGGCTTTCCAGGCAGACACCTAGAAGGGACTCAAGCTTGTCTTTAAGGGTTAATTGAGAAACAACAACCCCTTTGTTCCACTCTTGCAGGAAGGAAACTACGGCTGTCTTTGCCAGAACACAACCCTGGATTCCCCAAGCAGAGGGAGGGAGAGGGGGCTTCCCAGCCTGTCATCCAGAGCAGGGTGATTGCAAGGAAAATGTACTGTTTAGAGGAAAAAAAGAGGTAGATATTTCTGGAGTGGGGATTTTTTCTCCCCCGTGAGTTTCTCGGGAAAGGATCAGAGCTGGCACATCAACAGCAATGTGAGGACCAAAGGACCAGCAGGTCCCAGCTCTGCCTGCAGCTCCCAGATGGGGGCATCCCTGCGGCTTTGAGAGTGAGTCTGGGTTATCTAGTGGTCCCTCCACTTCTCCCAGAGCACCTGATCCATCAGGGCAGAAGTCCCTCCTGCTCCTCAGCATCCCAGACACCTACCGTTCCCTTTCCTCTGCCCCAGAATGGTCCCTCTGTCCCTCCCCGTCCTGGCCCTGGTGGGGAACAGACCCATGCCGGGCTGCACATCACGCAGAGCTAAAATCCAGACTCTGCTGCACAGTGAGAGCTGGTATCGAGCAAACCCCCTCATCCCCAAAGCAGCCCCTACCAGCATGCCTGGCACAGCCCCCACTCACCTGGATGCTGTTCAGCGCTGCCACCCCCATGTACAGAAAGACCCCATACAGCACCGGCATCGGGATGTGCTGCAAAACAGCAGGGCGAGGGGTCAGCAGGGCACGATTCGCTGAGGGAGCTGCGCTCCCTGAGCGTCCTGTCCCGTATAAAAGCCTGCACGCACGGCCACAGCATTTGCTTCCTTCATTTCCAAGAGCCCAGTTTAAATTTCATGGCTTTTTGGTTGTCTTATGACTTCGAGGGCTCTAAAGCCCAGACGGGCTCCCAGGCACACTGCTCATGCAGGGACATTGCAGTCTTCAGAGAGGGGAAGTGTGCACCAGGATCCCTGCCCTATTTCCCAGCACACGGTTGGAGCAATCCAGGCTGGACATAAAGAACACGATGCCAAGCCACTTGGAGATATGGCCTATGGCTCAGGATTTATAAATGCAAGAAGGGTCCTGCCTCTTTACGCACTGCTCTCCTTTTTACCTCCTCCTCCGCAACCACAAACTGGCACCTGCCTTCCGCACTGCTCAGTGTTCTTTGTTTTTTCTCCGAAGCCCAGGCAGGCAAGGAGGGAGATGGGCGTCACTTACTGCTCCCCCATGGATTCCACAAGGGATACAGTGCTTCCCGGGCTTCCCCGGCATCACGCAAGGGCTGTTTGAGAGGAAGCGTTGATCTGCCCGCCCGAGGCGGAACGTAACAGCCGGTCCTGTGGCTGCCGCAGGTGTGGCAGGGGGGATTGTAAGAAGAGATGGGACCAAGCCAAACTCACCCTGAGGCTGGGGGGCAAGGAGAGCTGCCCTAGGGGGTGCTCCCAAAGCCCACAGACACACCCACTGCCCTGTATCTCGCCACCTGCTGCAAAGCGAGAGGGAGGACCAGGCAGGCTTGCTCTCTGGTTTCTCCATCACAAAATCACAGAAGGGTTTGGGTTGGAAGGGACCTTCTCAGACCATCCAGTCCAGCCTCGCTGCCACAGGCAGGGGCATCTTCCACAGGATCAGGTTCCTCAAAGCCCCGTCCAGCCTGGCCATGAACACTTCCAGGGATGGGGCATCCACAGCTCCCCCGGGCAGCCTGTCCCAGTGTCTCACCACCCTCATTGTAAAACATTTCTCCCCTGTGTCCAACCTGACCCTGCCCTCTTTCTGTTTAAAGCCGTTGCCCCCTGTCCCATCACAACAGGCCCTGGAGAAAAGTCTCTCTCCATCTCTCCTGTAAGCCCCCTTTGAGTACTGGAAGGCCTCCATAAGGTCTTCCTGGAGCCTTCTCTTCCCCAAGCCCAGCTCCCAGCCTCTCTCCACCCCAGAGCTGCCCCAGCCCTCGGACCATCTCAGCAGACGCCTCTGGCCCCGCTCTCACGGGTCCGTGCCTGCCCTGTGCTGGGTGGCCAGGGTTCTCAGCAGAGTGGGGCAGAGGGGGACAATCCCCTCCTCGCCCTGCTGGCCATGCTGCCGGTGACGCAGTCCGGTGTGCGTCTGGCTCTCTGGGCTGCAAGAATGCGGTGCTGGCTCATGTCCCGTCTGGCACCCACCAGTATCCCCCAGTCCTTCCCTGCAGGGCTGCTCCCAATCCACCCATCCCCAGGCTGTATGGATACTGGGGGTGGCGCCCACCGTGCCGCAGGGCCTAGGACCCAGCCTTGTCGGACCTCATGATGTTCACATGGGCCCACGTTCTCCAAGGTCCCCTGGGACGGCATCCCTTCCCTCAGGCGTGTCAACCACACCACTCAGCTTGGTGTCACCTGCAAATGTGCTGAGAGTGCACCCGATCCCACTGTCTATGTTGTTGATGAAGATATTAAATAGTGTTGATCCCAGCAGGGACCCTTGAGGGATGCCGCTCATGACTGGTTTCCACCACGGCATTGAGCCGCTGCCTGTAACTCTTTGGACACGGCCATCCAGCTAATTCCTGGTCCATCTAACTGTCCATCCATCAATCCTGTATCTTTCCAATTTGGAGGTAAGAATGTTGTGGGGGACTATGTGAAAGGCTTTACAAGGCCATCCTCAGAAGTGAGGACAGAACTGGAGGAAAAGGGACCTCCTGCCTGCCCCTATGTAATCCACACGTGGCCATGGCACACTGCAAGGGCTCTGCCTCTTGTGGCAGTGGTGGCAGACGAGAGCCAACACCAGCCAGGCTTGACCGGCCATTAGGTGGTGTGGAGGGCAGTGGCGGCGTGTGTTTGAGGACCCCAACGCCCGCAGGGCAAGCTGACGCAGGGCAGCAGCACACCGGCATTTGGCTCAAGCCACACCCTTTGCCCGGCCCCTTCCCAGGTAGTGCACAGCTCCCTACCTGCTGGCCAGGCTTCGCATGATGGATAGGTGGGACGAGGGACAGTGGGGTTAGGACCCTCCCCAGCCTTGCAGGATACGGCCATGTTGCCGCCTTGGAAAAGAGGACAGACCCAGCATCCAGGCTCCCTACCTTGAGAACGGGTGCCATGAAGACGGAGACCCCTGTCAGGACGAAGACGGCCAGGCCAGTCAGCCTCTGCTCCCTGTGGGTGGCAGTGCAGGCATCATGGGTGCCTCGGGGTCGCTTGGGAGCCTGCAGCCCCCACCTGCCCTCCTGGTCCCCAGGGTCTCTGCTTTTTTCGCCTTTGATGGCCACAGGGACCAGTGACATCCCCAGCGAGACACAAGCCGTCCTAAAGCCGGGTCTGCTGGCCAGCACAGGCACGTCACTGTCCCCTGGCTCCACAGCCACAGGCAGGGGGTTCCCTGGAGAGGGGCCCGGGCTCGCTGAGTACCTGATGCCCAGGAACTCGGGGTGCTCGCCGGGCGCTGAGGTCGCACTCTCCTTCCTCAGGCTCTCCATGTGTGCCAGGGAGATGACAGTGGCCGAGACGTACCAGGGGAGGCCGGTGGCGGAGGTGACGACCATCAGGAGAGAGACACAGAGGAGGTCCAGGTGAAAGCCTGCTCCTTTCTGCAATGGGAGACGCAGCGGGGCTGGGGGCAAGCCGTCTCCCCGACAGCATCAGAGGGGCGTCAGTGGGATCTGCCCAACTTGCCAGCTGGTTCAGGGTGCCGATCCTCCCTGGCTGCCCCTCTGGCCCACAGGATCCAGCCAGGACCTGGGTACTCCCTGTTGGCTGGATCCTGCCCGTCCCCTGTCCCCCGCTCACCTGCAGCTTGTACTCCCTGCGGTTAAGGATGACGGCTGTGATCTGCTGGTCCATGAAAATTAGGATGGTGACAAGGACGGCAGGCACCGCGGACACCAGGCAGACCCACCATGGGTTGGCTCCGAAGGGGGACACAATCCAGCCCCGTGCTGGGTTCGTGGGCTGTGGAGAGCAGAAGGGTCATGGCAGCTGCCACCCACCTGTGGGGTTTGTGGCACAGCCGGGTGTCAGCATCAGCCCTGGGGCCCAGGCTGGAGTGCTGTGGGTGCCCAGGGATGCTCCGCCGGGTGAGAGGAAGAGCATCTTCTCTCACCCTGGGGATGCTCCTGGGCAGCGTGACCCACCAACCCCCAACGAAGATACCCCAGCTGTGGCAGAACAGGGGGTTGCTCCTGGACACCACAAGCCAGGAGCTGGGTACATGCTCCCAGGAGCGGGTGGAAGAGGTAGTATTGGGTGTTGATGATGGCAAGCCCAAGGCAGTGGCAGTGAGCACAGGCTGCTCTGAGGTGCTGCCAGCCCTGCTCCACACCCAGGGCGGGGAACCCAAGCCCAGACTTGAGCTTGTGGCTCTCGCTCCAGTGTGAGCTGTGCTGTGACATGGTTAGTCCGGGACCAAGCTGGGTTATTTACAGAGCATAAGATCAGCTGTGGTTCAACGCCTTCTTGTTTGCTAGGGCGCAGCCCGCATCCCTGTAGGGCTGAACCCAGCAGTGGGAAAGACAGCAGCAGCACGGCAGGATGGCCGCTGTTGGGGGCACAGACCCACTCCCTGACAGCGCTGTTCCCACTCCACTGGCACCTTCAGCTCACTGGGGACGAGGAGCTTGGGAGTTTCCAGGCCCAGGGCGGCATCAGTGGCGCAGGAGGCGAGGATGGCCAGGATGATGGCGAAGTCACTCACCAGCTTCCGTACCTGCAGATGGAGAGGGCTTGGCCTGGGCTGGCTGGGGTGGAGGGCTGCCCCAGGAGCACCCATGGGTCGCAGCACCTGGAGCCGTTCCCACACCACTGGGATGGGTGGCCATGCCACTGGGGTGGCCAAAGGATGCTCACCGCCACCGGGAAGTAGCGGCTGCTCCTGAAGCGTTTGAGTGCGGTGCAGGAGAGGAAGGTGCCCCCGAAAAGCAGGAAGGAGAAGAGGGTGACGTCGGGCACATACTGACAGCCGGACCCCAGGAGGTGCCCACCTCGACCCAGGCACTGGGTCCTGCTCAGCCCATCTGGGGCGGCGGGAGGCTGTGGGGACAGGGCAGTCAGCAAGGAGGGGTCATGCATGGACCCCTCGGGCCCACACCAGCCCCTTGCCCACCTACCCAGGAGCAGGGGCTGTACCTGCGAGGGGGCCAGAGGCGAGGGGAGCGGTGTGTCATTCCCTGCAGAGCTGTGACCTGCAAAGGGACGAGGAGGTCAGGGTGCCAGCACCATGGGGACACTCCATCAGGGATCACTGGGACCGTGCTGCCACTGAGGTGGCTTCCCAGGCTGTTCCCAAGGGCTCAAGGTGCTTGATGGGGCCCCATGGGACCCCTGAGGCCCCAGCACTGGCTGCTGCCCAGGGGCCCCTGCGAAGGGCTTGGCTGAAGCACCAGCACTCAGAGGCACCATCGGCCGCAGTCTGTGCCCAGCACTGGTGCTTTGGTACATGGTGTGGGTCCCATCTGCAGGATTAGTGTGGACTCATCTTCAGGCCCCAGAAAACACCCTCAGATTTACAGACTGAGCTAGAAACAGCAGCGCAAATGCACCCAGGTGCCCATCTGACATCCCCCCCCAAGGCTCTCCTTGCTCCCAGTGCTGCCCTGCCCGGTGCTTGGGCAGTGCCAGGAGGCAGGGACGGATGGACAGATGGCATGGAGGGGAGTGGAGGAAGGTGGTGATGCAGATGGGCAGGTGGGGATAGGATTGAGCAGCCTCCTCCTCAAGCACCTTCCCCCATCTAGTGAGGCAGCAGGGTCCCAGAGTGGTCCCAGGGCAGCAGAACCCTGCTCCCCACCAGCTCCGTGGCTGCTTGGACTCACTGGGGCTGGACAAGTTGCAGACACAGCTGTAGGAGGTGATGTTGTCCAGCCGGTACTGCCAGTTGATGGGGAAGGTGTCTGCCAGGCTCAGCATCTTCTTCAGGGAGTCGTAGATGAATATCAAGCTGATGAGGGCACAGAAGCCTTCCTCGGTGAAGCGGGTGAAGTACCGCACCAGGTGGCTGGCCTCCGTGGCCACCAAGACCACGCCAAAAAAGGCCACCCAGAGCCCAATCCAGAGGCGAAACTCCAGGTAGTCCAGGTTGTGGTCCCTGGAGGGAAGGGTGACCCAAAGCCTCAACCACACCCACCTGGCATGCTGGTGGCCTGCGCCCCAGCCAGGGGACAGTGGCCGGATAAACCATCCCTGGCAGGGTACTTACTGGCTGAAGGAGAAGAGGAGGCGCTCGAAGACCAGCACAGGGCCAGTACTGCTCAGGATGGTCAGGGGCTGGCCAGAAAAGAGGCAGAAGATGGAGCCAGCAAAGGCCGTGCCCAGGAAGCTCTCCAGCACCCCCTGAAATGCAGGGGAGGGGTTCCAGGCACCAGGCATGTGGAGGGGTGTGGGTCCCGGGCCTGTCCACCGCAGCACCATGGCTGCATGCAGAGTCAGCACTTGGATACTGCAGAGGCCGGGGAAGGACCCAGGATTTGGGCAATGCTCAGGATGTCCCCAGAGCACCACCGGCTTGCCAGGCACTGGTGGGATGTGGGCACCCAGGAGACCCACGGGATGGGCTGAGTGGGGTTGGTGCAGGGCACCCTGCAGCCACGCTGACCTGCATGTTGGCGGTTGCATCCCCCAGCATGCCCCCGAAGGTGATCGCGTTGGTGACCGTTGCCAGATAGATGTAGAGCACTGCTGAGAGGCACTGGGGGTGCAGGGCGTCGGAGAAGTCACTGCCATACCACGGTGCCTTCCTCCGGATGTCTCGCAACAGACCCCCGAAAAGCCTGGGGCAGCAGAGGGAGATCTCAGAGCCCCCCGAAAAGCCATCACCCCCCGAGAGAGCTGCAAGGCAGGGGTCAGTCCCTTCGCTGGGAGACACTAGCCCAGAGTGGTTTGGATGTGGTGGCCCCATGTGCTGGGGGGAGCCAGTGCCCCACCCTGAATTCGGCATCCCACTGCACCTCCCACCACCCTCATCCTTCCAGGCACCCACCTGCCCGTCCTCTCCAGCTCCTCCCCGGAGCGTGAGTGCTCTAGGCCAGCTCTGTCTCCAGCTGCTGCCATGTCCCCATCACCATGGGACTGCCGATCTGGTGGGTGTGTGGCAGTCCTGCAGCAGACAAGAGGCTGAGACAACAGGCTTCTGTATGGAGCCCTCAGCACCCAGCTGCATCTAGGGGATGCTATAAGGGCAGAGATGGTGGAGAGGGGACAGGGGTGCAAGCATGGCTGGGGGGACCTCGTGTATCCCCTGATAATGAGGAGGAGGAGGAGAGATGGCAGGGTGGACTAGATAATCTTCAAAGGTCCCTTCCAGCACAACAATCATCTCCTCCAGCAAGCTCTGCAGCCAGCCCTAGAGGAACTGGTTTTAGTGGAGGAGCCAGGCAGAACAAGAGGTGTCCTGCTCGGAGGATGAGTTTCACATCTGAATGCCGAAACCGGCTGTTCCCAGTGGCTCCTGCCTAAATGGCACACAGGGCAGTTTTGCCATCCCCTGCCAAGTGGGACAGTGGGACTAACAGCAGCGAGGACCAGAGCTGTGGTCATCATCCAGAGCTGCAGAGGGGCTTGGCTGGGAGGACCTCACTGGCAAAGGTTGTTGGCTCCTGGGTGGCTTCATCCCCATGGAGATGGAGATTTCAGTGTCACAGGCGGAGGTCTCCGCCTGGGACACTGCAGAGAGGCTGGCAGAGGCTGTGGGCACCCTCCCTCCAGCCCACCTCCTGTGTGGAGACGGCAGACAGCTCGGCGGAGGAATTCGGGCACTAGGGTCCCATTTTCCAGGAGGAAGCACAGTCAGCTCATCCAGGAATGCCTCCATCCCTGCGATGAGGTCCTCTCGGTGCTCAGCCTGCCGGGCAACCCTTTGGAAGAGCTGCGGAGAGATGCTGTGGTTTAGTCACCATGTCCCTGTGTTCAGCCACTCACAGCCTTCCTCCCAGCTTGCAGCCATCACTGAGAAAGGCACCCATCCACTTCGGGGCCACGGGTGCACCCAAATCCTGCAGACCCCCCCCCAAACCTTTGGGTTTTTATCCTGGGCAAGGGAGACTACCTGCTCACCCCATCCTCTGCCTTCCCCACCACAGCCTGCACAGCAGAGGAGCACCGATGTCCTCATCCCAGGCCTCATCCCAAGCCCATCCCACCCATGGACGCTGCACCAGGCTCACCTCATCTGTCAGCAGCGTGGCCATGGCCCTGCCAACCTCATGGTAGGCTTTCGCTTTGGCTTGGGGACCCAGCAGAATGAAGAGGAACCTGCAGGTGAGACAGCACATATCTCCTGAGCAGCCCTCTCCTCGCTCGGGAATGCTTCTCCTGGGGGAGACCGTGGTGCTGTGAGGGTGCTGGGGACAGTGGGTGGGCGGGCTTGGGGGGCTGCTGCCACCCTGTGGGGTGGCCACCCTAAGTCAGGGGTTGGTGGCAGAAGAAAAGTGTCTGCTGTCCACTGTATGGAAACCCCATGGGAGACCATGGGACACCATCACCCCCGGCTGGATCATGAGGTCTGCAGAAACCCTGGCTGCGGATGTCAGGGACGACAGCTCTTTGGGGCAGAGGAGGAGACATCCTCGGCTGGGGCTGTCGGTGGGGTTAGGCTCTGGGATGGGCTGTTGGTGGGGTCAGGCTCATGGGAATGTTGCTCGCAGGCAGGATGCAGGAGCGTTAGCATCGGGAGGGAGAGCTTGCCAGGTTCGATAGAACTATGCGCACATGGGAGGAGATTGGAAAGAGGGGTCAGAATCCTTGAAGAAATATGGCTAAAATCCCACACCTCAGAGGGTGCTGCAAAAGAATAAGGCCTTCAGAGGGGCAGCCCATACAAATATTTAACCAAGCCCTCCACTCCTTTCCAAAACTGGCAAAAATGGTTACAGTCCCGGTACCCCAAGGCTGCAGAGCAGCTCCAGTAATCGTACCCTGAGCAGACCTCCAGACAGGGGGTAGGGAAGCTGCTCCGACAGCATGAGCAGGGCTGGAGGCGGCTCGACGGAACCTGCTGCAGCCCTGACATGGGGCATCAGTGCTGGAGGCCTCCCGGAGCCTGTTCCGAGGGGTGAGGAGGTGACAGGAGACACCTGCAATTGCTTTTGCCCAGGCATCTTCATCAAAGCAAGGGGAAAACCTTCAGCAGCTAGAGATGGCCCCGGGTGGGAGATGGCCCCAAGATCATGGTGCGCCTGCGGCCGGCAAAGGGGATGGCACTGCGGGCAAAGGGATGGGGGGGACACAAGCTTTCCTTCCCCCCCTCTTTGGGGGAGGAAAATATGGGGCAAGGGGTTGTCGTGAGCCCCTCGAGAGCCGCGGGGGCTCCCGGGGACCTGCCATCCATCTCCCACCGAGCAGAGCAGGAGGTGAATGGATGTCCTGCTCCACCAAGCTCCTGGAGGACGGGTGCTCTGGGCAGAGTGACCAGGAGGTGGCAATGTCCCTCCTGCTCCCCGCCTGCCTCCTCCGCACTCCCTAAGGAAGCCCGCAGCTCAAGGGGCACGCTGACCGCTTCCCCTTACGGCTTCGGCCTCTGCATTCCTTAATCATGGAGAAACACCTCCTGCCCTGCTCCTTGCCCCTACACCAACAGTGCCGCAAAGCCACCCCACCGCTCGGGAGAGCATCGTGGGCAGTGAGGCTCCTGCAAACCTGCGTCCCTTCCCAGCCGTGAGCCCCCGTGCTCCCGGGCAGCGAGAGCATCCAGACCCTCCTACAGAGCAGAGTGAATGCAGAGCCCTGGTGGGGATGACCCAGAGGATGTCCTCCCTAGGCTGCCAAAGAGAAGCTCTACTCTCAGCCTGTTCCAGGATGCTCCTAATGCAATGCTAAAAGCAGGAGGGGAAGCAGTGAGCCATAGTTCTGGGGCTGTGCGTGGCAGTGGGTGCCGTTCCCTTTGCTTTCACCAAGCAAAGCCTTGCCCCATGCAGGAGTGAGCGGGGAGCCAGGGGAAGAGGGGCCCAGGGCCATCAGCCGGGCTCTGTTTACCTGCTGGGGAGAGCAACTTCGGCCAGTGAGCCAAGGGCCACTGCTTGCCTGAGGCGGATGAAGGCGGTGAAAGGCTTCTCCAGGAATTCAACTTCACCAACGGCAACGTGGGCTGCTTCGGCCCCCGGTGGGACCTTCTTCTTAAATCGATTTCTCAGCTGAAAGGGAATGGAGGCAGTGGCTGGGCACTCACGATGCAGCAGCTGCTCCCAGCCCAGTGCTGTCTTGCCTTACCTGCTCCTTAAGAGGTGTTTCGGAGAGCTGGGCTCCAGGCTCAGACCAGCTTTTGGCTTTCGCTGCAAAGAAAGGGAGCAGGCAGCAAAATACATGTGTAGGTGAATGGCCAGTATGTTGGGTATTGCCGCAGGCTGGTGGCAGTGGAGGGATGCCCAGTGGGACAGCCATGCAGTCACCCATGGCAGGGCGCCATGCCTACCTCGGCAGGGACAGAGTCCGAGTTCGGCAAGGAGCCACAGCAAGGATTTGGTGGGCTGGTGCCGCGGCTGGCAGAGCAGGAGGGCTGCCAGGTGCTCCCTCAGCTCAGGCTGCAGCTCTGCTTCCTCGGGCTGCCCAGAAAGCACCTGGTCTGCAACAGGGATGGGGACAGCCCTGAGCACCCCCGGTTCGCTGCCTGGTGGGGGGCTGCCCACTTTGCTAGAGCAGCAGACAGCCACCCCAGGTACCTGGCCGTCATGCTTCAGTGCTTTTCTATAGGACCTCCTGGTGGCCTGGTCCCTCTCTGGTGACCAGCCTGTCCCAGGAGGTGGCCTTTGCATTCCCCACGTACCGATTATTTCCTTGAAACTGGGGGCATCCAGATCCAGGAGCATCATCCCCTTCTGCAGGTACATCCTCAGCTGGAAGAGGCTGTGCAGTGGGAGGGCTGGGACGTGAGGTGCACTCCAGCGCTCCCCACCATCCTCCACCTTCTCCTCGAACTTTATCCACCTGCCCGGGAGATGTGCAAGGTCAGCGGCAGGGTAGTCCCATGCCCCGTGCCAGGCAGTGAGAGCTGGAACTTGGGTCCATCTCCGAGCTTGGCACAGAGCTGCCACAGCCAGGGAAGGGTTTGGGGGACTCAGATGGGGCTGCAGTGGACTCATGGAGCAGGGGCAGGTGGGCAGTATCAGCGGTCACATCCCCATTCCTGCTGACCCACACCTCACTCTGATCTCCCGATCAGGAGGATTTCACCAGTCATGGCATCACAGAAGGGTTTGGGTTGGAAGGGACCTTCTCAGACCATCCAGTCCAGCCTCGCTGCCACAGGCAGGGGCATCTTCCACAGGATCAGGTTCCTCAAAGCCCCGTCCAGCCTGGCCATGAACACTTCCAGGGATGGGGCATCCACAGCTCCCCCGGGCAGCCTGTCCCAGTGTCTCACCACCCTCATTGTAAAACATTTCTCCCCTGTGTCCAACCTGACCCTGCCCTCTTTCTGTTTAAAGCCGTTGCCCCCTGTCCCATCACAACAGGCCCTGGAGAAAAGTCTCTCTCCATCTCTCCTGTAAGCCCCCTTTGAGTACTGGAAGGCCTCCATAAGGTCTTCCTGGAGCCTTCTCTTCCCCAAGCCCAGCTCCCAGCCTCTCTCCACCCCAGAGCTGCCCCAGCCCTCGGACCATCTCAGCAGACGCCTCTGGCCCCGCTCTCACGGGTCTGTGCCTGCCCTGTGCTGGGTGCCCAGGGCTGGGCACAGTGCCCCAGGGGGTTCTCAGCAGAGTGGGGCAGAGGGGGATGATCCCCTCCTCGCCCTGCTGGCCATGCTGCCGGTGACGCAGTCCTGGGTGCGACTGGCTCTCTGGGCTGCGAGCATGCGGTGCCAGCTCATGTCCCGTCTGGCACCCACCAGTATCCTCCAGTCCTTCCCCGCAGGGCTGCTCCCAACCACCCTGTCCCCAGGCTGTGCTGAACCGGGGCTTGCCTTGCCGTTAGCAGCGCTTGCTGGCGTCAAAACAGAAGTGTCTTGAGCTTTTTGCTGTGCTCGGGCCGTGCCAAATATTTTACTGCCGGGTGCAGACAGAGCTTCCCTTTGTCCCCAAGGGTGGGCGCGCTGCTGCGGGGCTGCTCAACGTGCTGCACGGGGAGAGCGTGCCCTGGCAGAGCAGGGTCCCGCCAACAAGCAGCCATGCTGGGGAGAAGAGGGCTGGGTACTGGGGAGAGCCGTCACAGACACAGCCCAGTGGCTTTGCCCCCGCCAGACCCTTCGACCCCCGGGCAGACACACCGCTGCCCCCAGCCCCTCACAGCCCATGTCCCTTTGGCCCTGCTGAGCTGCGAAGCGGGGATGTGGGGCATGGGGACATCCTAGCCATGCTCCTGCCCCACACCAGCACCCAGCTGGCCCCAGCTCCCTCCATTGGGCCTCATCGTCCCCAGCCCAGCATGCCCTCCCTACTCCTCTGGTCGCCTCCCCAGACGTGCTGGGCAGCCGGTCTGGGGAGTGCCAAGGCACCATCCCAGCCCCGGCTCAACCACTGGAGCCCTGGAGAGGCAGTAAAGGCAGGAGCCGAAGCAAGGGCGCTGTGCCCATGCAGGGTCACTGCCTGCACCCTGCCCTCTCCCATGACACAAGGCACCCTAAGCCAGGCAGGAGCAGCATGGGCACCGGTGGGGCAGAGGGCAGAGAGCAGCCCTCCTTTGGAGCTGAGGCTGAGGAACCACGAGGCTTTGGAGATGCCATGGGTTCCGTCAGAGCTGGGCTTCCGAAGGCTTGTCTTCCCAAAGCGTGGCCAGGCAGCTGGCCATCGCAGGCGTGCCTACCTGGCCGTTTCTCTCCACTCCAGCCCCGCTGGGGTGCTGAGGAGCTGGTTGAGCTGGATGAAGAGCAGCGGGCAGGTGGCATCCCCCGACTCCTCCTGATGCAGGGCAGCACCGGCTCGCTCAGCTGCTGCGGCCATGCTGGAGGGGAAGATACTGCTGCTTAAAGCCTGGTAGGGAGCTTCGGGGCTGCTCCCCTCTGGTTTGGGCTGTGAGTGGGCTTCTGCCACCTGGAGAGCTGCGTCAGCTGCCCTGGGCACGTGGGCTCGCATGGCCACCAGCACCAGCAGCCGCAGGTGTGGGCTCCCCTCTGGAGCTGCCGGCACTTGCAGGATCCCACTCATCCCATACCTTATAAAAGCTACGAACCAGTTTAAACTGGTCACAAACCAAGGCATATGAGCCAAGCCCAAAACAACAATCTCAAAACACCAGTGCCAGCCCCGTGGGTCCCAGCGTGGCCGGCTCCTGCCACCCCCAGCCACCCACCCGGGCCAGAGATGAGGGGACCCCCTACCTCCTTCTAGCAACCCGCGTGGACGAAGCTGCACTGGTGATGTCAGGGGAGCAGCGTGTCCCCAGGCCCACCCACACACTGCAAGGCTTTGGCGAGGGGATGGCAAGACAAATCCGGGACAGCTGGTGGCAGTGCCAGGGTGCCTGTGCCCATGGCAGGAGGAGGGGTGTCACAGTCCCATGGCAGCTCTTCCCAGGAAAGAGGATGTGGGGATACGTGCTGGGGAAGGATGTGTCACAGCTGAGGAAATCCAGAGTGGGGCAAGAGCCCCGGTGGCGGGGCAAACGACAAGGGCCAGGAGCGCGTCAGGGCTGTGGCCATCCCGGTGTGCAGAGGGTGCCTGCGTGGGCGATGGCGGGTAAGCGGATGTTGCAGCGTGTGCAGGGAGGAAGGATGTAGGCACAGCAGCGTCACCCTGCCGGGTATAGGGAGATGGCATGGCCAGCATGGTGCTGCTGGCGGAGAGCAGTGCCCCGTGCTTGCTCTGCCTGTGGCATGTCTGCTGCTGCCGTCACCGGGCTTGGCTCCCCTGGCTCCATGCAAACAAACAGCTGGGTTGTGTGCAGTGCAAACACCGCAGCAGGCAACACAAACATCTGGCCAGCACGGGCGGACTGTGCTGGAACCCACTGGCCCCGGGCAAGATTCAGGCCCAGGAGCAGCCCGGCATGGAGCCAGGCACTACCATGTTCAAAATCACGCTTCAAGGTAACGTGGGTGGGTGAGTGCCAGTCCCTGGGGTGCTGGTATCCACCTTGTGGCAGATGGGCCAGGAGCTGAGGCTGAGGAGTAGCTGGTGCTGGATCCAGCCCCAGGGGAGGCAGCAGGGGCACTCGTCCCTATCAACCCCACTATCCCAAAGTACAACAAAACCTCCCCCATGCCCGTCTCCTGCCCCATAGCTGACTCCTGGGGCTCCTTCCAGCCCACAATGAGCTTCGCAGCTGCCCAGGCTGCCCTGCGCAGGCAGGAGCAGTGAAGGCAACAGCCCGCAGCATGGTGGGGCCAAAGCCATGCCAGGGCACCCTGGGTGCCAAGGCATCCCCTGGCCGTGCAGCACCCCATACGACTTAAGCCACCCCTGGCTCCTTGGAGAGCCCCAGCTCCTCCCTGACAGGTCTGGGGTAGCGGCTGGAGGGGGACAACCCACAGAGGCGTTGGGGCTGGGGGCTCGGACTGGAGTCAATGCCTGGGTCCTGCTTTGCTGGGGTGCGAGTCCCCTGTGGATGGAGGAGGGAGGAAGCCTGCCCTGAGGGGAGGGGGTTGCATACTGGAGGGCGCACATGGTGGGGGTGTCACAGGGCTTGGGGGGGCTCACACAGTGTGGGGGGGCACGTGGTCTGGGGGCTCACAGAGTATGATATGGTCACAGGAACTGATGGGGGTTCACGCACCGTGATGGGGATTCACATGGCATGGTGGGTGTCCATGGCACGGGTCACATTGCAGTGGAAGCCACATAACTTGGGGATGGGGCATGGGGACAGGTCACAGCGTGGTGGGGGTCAGATGGAGAGTGACATGGCATTGAGATGAGATGGTATGGAGGGGGTCACACAAAGTGGGGGGCTCATGTGATGTGTGGGGATCGCATGGCATGCCAGGGGGTCACACGGCATGGGGGGGGGGGCCAGGGAGGGGNCAGCACCCCATACGACTTAAGCCACCCCTGGCTCCTTGGAGAGCCCCAGCTCCTCCCTGACAGGTCTGGGGTAGCGGCTGGAGGGGGACAACCCACAGAGGCGTTGGGGCTGGGGGCTCGGACTGGAGTCAATGCCTGGGTCCTGCTTTGCTGGGGTGCGAGTCCCCTGTGGATGGAGGAGGGAGGAAGCCTGCCCTGAGGGGAGGGGGTTGCATACTGGAGGGCGCACATGGTGGGGGTGTCACAGGGCTTGGGGGGGCTCACACAGTGTGGGGGGGCACGTGGTCTGGGGGCTCACAGAGTATGATATGGTCACAGGAACTGATGGGGGTTCACGCACCGTGATGGGGATTCACATGGCATGGTGGGTGTCCATGGCACGGGTCACATTGCAGTGGAAGCCACATAACTTGGGGATGGGGCATGGGGACAGGTCACAGCGTGGTGGGGGTCAGATGGAGAGTGACATGGCATTGAGATGAGATGGTATGGAGGGGGTCACACAAAGTGGGGGGCTCATGTGATGTGTGGGGATCGCATGGCATGCCAGGGGGTCACACGGCATGGGGGGGGGGG
>VZSC01011786.1:186644-262719 GCA_013398225.1 Steatornis caripensis
GTTGGACCCGGGGGGCGCGGAGGGGCCGGGCTGGGCTGCGCTCAGCCCCGCGGGTGCCCCGGCAGCAGCTCCGCTCCCGCTTTGGAGGGAGCTGCGCGGAGCCCCCAGTCCCCGAGCGCCCGTGGCGGCGGCACCGAGCGGGGCCAGCCCGTGGGGCACCAGCGCGGAGTCACCGGGCTTTGGCAGCTACTCCCTGAAGTCCCCACTACGGGGATCCCCAGATTCCCGAGCTCCCAGCTCCTTGGCCAGATGGAAGGCAGAGCCCTTTGGGGGGAGGGGGGGGCACAGCAGCCCCTGCCCGCAGCTGCGCAGCCCCGGCTGGGGGGGCCCGTGCTGCCTTCGAAACGGTGGCCACCAGCGAGGGGATCGCTGTGACTCACCCGTCGCCTACACGCGGCTGCTCCTCATACCTAGGCGGGGTTAGTCAGCCGGCGGGCCCCGCCACGGGGGCGTTGGGGACACTGTCGCTCTGTTAGGCTCGCTGGGCATCCACGCTTGGCTCCTCTGCCCCGGCTCGGGACCAGAGAGTGTCCCGCTGTGGGGCGGGGGGCCCCACCGCAGGCCGAGGAGGGTGACCCGTACCTGTGCCTTGCATGTGTGACATGCTGCGATCAGTAACCCGGCACCAGGACATGTGCGCTCGGCCCCATACCACTCATCCTCCCTTTTTGCCCCACATTTTTCTTTGCTCTCTGGTCGTGCCATCAGACCGTGACAAAAAACCTGTGAAATCGGGCTCACCCCGTTGCATCAAAGGGGACAAAGCCCCTGGGAAACACTTCTACCCATCCTGCTGGAAGGGAGATGCTCCAGCTTGCTCCTCTGTGCATCTCCCTGAGGAGGGGACCTTGTCCTAGAGCAAGCGATCTGGCAGGTGTGGGCTGACCCTTCCCAGTGGGATGGGCTGCGGGGATGGGGGATGTTTAGTTACTGAGGCTGCAGCCTCTCAGAGCACTTTCTTGATGCCTTGAGCTGAGCTACAGTCAGAAAAATCTGCCTTTTCTGTTGAAGGCACCTTCCTCCGTGCCGCAGCCTCTAGGGTGTCTGAGTAGGGGGGCAGCGGCAGAATCCCCCTGCCCACCCAGGCTGGACCAGTTTTCCTGCCAGCGAGATCTTCCAAATCGTTCCTGGCTCTCCTAAGGGAAAAAGCCCTGGGGAGGAGGGGTGGTGGCAGTAGAGGTGGCAGCAGCACTGTGCGTATGCTGACTATGGCCTGGAGATAACCCCGCAGGGGAGGGGACAGCCTCTGCTGCCAGCCTGGGGCAGAGCCCCGGGCCTCACCCGGTCCAGGGGTTTCTCCAAGCCACAGAGTTTCCTGGAGTATCAGTTTTCTCCAGGCGTAGTGTGAAGGATGTCGAAATAGCAAAGTAACTTTGCTAGGTGTGCAGCCAGTGTGCTGCAGCACGAGAGGAGCGTGCGGGGAGGAGACAGGCTCGGTTACATCAGGAAGGTGCTGAGAAGGAATTAGGCAGATTACAGCTCGTTGGGATAGACTTCGGCAGCCCTCTCTTCCCTGAGCAGTGCAGGGCTTAGTTCCTATTTCACCGGGCTCACTGGAGTTAAGCACCATGGTTTGGGGGGAGCTGAGAAGTCCCTCTGGGAGCAGTGAGCGCTCTCTAGCATCTTGGCACCTTGTGAGATCAAGCTGGGGGCTGGTTTTTTGGGCGTCTGCACATCCTAAAACTATTCCAGTAGCATTGCTGGTTTCAGTCCATGCCCAGGCGAGGAGCTCGGTGCTCTGGCTCCCACCAACCCAGCGGGGAGCTGGCCTTGCACCATAAGCCACCGATCTCTGCATTGCAATTGAAACATACCTTTGTTATTCTTGGGAACGCTGCCCTTGCTGTCTCTTTGGCTCTACAAAACTGAAAATTTAGCCAGGCTTGCTCTCTTAATCCTGCCCTGGGTGCACAAGGCATCCATGTACCCACAGGAAGGAGAGTCCATCAGAACCATGAATAGGGCCTTACAAAAGGCTGCGCTCATTGGGGAAGTAAAAGCCAGATAAAGGGGCAATTAGCAATTTTCTGTGTTCAGTGGAAATTGGTGCATATAATAGCAACATTTGAAATGCATAAAGCTCTGTTCCCCCCCCCCCCCCCCCCCTCCCCACCCCGATTCCTTTCTTTCCTTGAGAATTGTTCTTATGAATTGGAAAGGCCATGATATTTCTGAGAAGCTGGAAAAAAAAATGGACACCTCCCCGCCTCCCCTGCTCAGGGGCAGATCACTGCACAAAAGGCCGTGGAGTGCCAGGGCTGAGCTGGCTGCAGCAGCCTGGGGGTTGCTGCTCTGCCTTCTCGTAGGCTGATGCGCGGAGGGGATCTGACCTATTTTCTCCTTCCCACATTGTTTTCCAGTTGCTTTCCTGTCAAAGCCTCAAGTCCTGGTTACTCCCAAGAAAAAAGGGAACGGGAATAAAAGAAGAAAAGGCAAAGGCCTGGGGAAGAAGAGAGACCCGTGTCTGCGGAAGTACAAGGATTTCTGTATTCACGGTGAATGCAAATACATCCGAGAGCTCGGAGCTCCCTCCTGCATGTGAGTTGCTGGCGTGTGCCTGTGCCGGGGGAGCCTTAGTCATGGTTCCTTCAATTCTCCAGGCCAGGCAGAGGAAGAGCGGCGAAGATATTTTTAGTGCACGTTCCCCGTCCGTGCAGGGACGGCTCTGACTTGGCCTCTTCCTTGTGCTTCTTGAGCAATGTCCATCCCCCACCAAAATCCATGGTAGAGTTAGACCCAGCATCCCCTGCCAGCATGGTGAGCTGTGGCTGAGCTGTCGCGCAGAGCCCCGCGTTCTGTGGGGTTCGGAGCATGGTGAGCAGGGGCTGGGGTGTCATAGCAGGCGTGGTTTGTGAGACCCCGCTCCTGATTCTGTAACCCTGCGTCCCTGTCCCTTGCTGCTGCCGGCCTCAGCTGGGAGCTTGGGGCTCCCACGGCTGTCAGGGTGTGCTGGTGCAGGCACGAGGAGCACCTCTGGCGTGGCACCAGCAAGGCAGATTGTCTCCTTTGGGGGACAGCCTGCCAAAGCCATGCCCAAGCTGTCCCTTGGCCTTGACGAAGGATGGGGCTGTGTACCCCAGCTCTCACAGCCCCCTGGGATGCAGGTAGACAGCAGGGAATTGATGAGGCAAGCAGAGGAGAAAGTGTTTGCTTGCTGCCAGGGCACCTGGATCCGCACTGCTACCGTGGGAAATACCCAGGGCCGCACATTTGATCCCTGCTGACATGGGCAGGGGTTGAGCTGGCAGATTTATAAGAGGCTTTGTTATTTGCTGTCAATCCTCTGAGCCACCCAGCCCCGCGCTTGGAGCCCGGGGAAGATAATAGCTCCCTGGCTTATGCTGCCCACAAGATCTCACGCCCCACAATCCACAGGGATCAGGCTATGCATAGCGCCTTGAGCCGCTTAGCTTTTTTCTGTCTGGAAGCTGTCCTGAAGCTGGGCCCTTGCACAGGGAGCTCAGGACTGCCAGCGAGAGGAGATCTCTGCTGGCTCAGCTTGGGCTGGTGGCCCAGTGCGGTGCAGCACCCCTGGACTGGGACAGCAGGGTGCCCCCTGCCCAGCCTCCTGCCCTCCGCAGATCCCTGGGGCTGGGGGATGACCTGGGACACAGGCAAGCAGGAGGGGACCAGAGTTCGGCTGGGACTCTCTGGTGTGGCGGCCTGTTCCCGGGTGACATCACCCCAGAGCCATCATGGCTTTTAGGAACGGTGGCGAACTGCCCCAGTCCCCTCAATAATGAGGCCTAGCGTTGGCTGGTGTGGCTCGGTTGTGGCTGGCTGCCTGCATTGCAGCATCTCCTGGATTGTTGCTTCCTCCGGGAGGGGCGAGGATGCTGCCAGGCTGGGTCCTGCACCTCAGCCTTGTGCCCAGCCTTGCTGGCCATGGGAGGTGACGCTGGAGTGTGGTGTGGTTGCAAGCCGGGTCGGAGGGCTGGGCTGAGACCCTGCCTTGAGGGTCAGTGGCACTGCATATATAGACAAAGATTATATCCAGTCACATCGGTGTGCTTTGACTCATGGGGAGGGTTGGCAGCCTCACAGCTCTGCTGGGGACCGTTATTTCTGTTAGGTGAGTAACCTCCTGAGTCTGCAGGGAGGTGGCACCTCTCTGGCTGGCAGGGTGTGCAGGGACATCCTGTTCCGAGGGAAGTGCTGAGCTCTGGTCCAGCTGCCTCTCTGCTCCCTTGCGTGGGTCTTCCCACTTCCAGAGGTGGTCTGGGCAGCCTGGCTCTGTCTGGGGATGAGCACAGACCCCAGTGCCTTCTGCTGGGGGGAGCTCAACTGTTTTAGGAGTGTTCACTTGGTGCCTGGGGCAGGAGAAGCTTAATTTACCAGTACCAGGGAGGTCACGGTAACACCAGACCTCCCAAGCTCAGAGGACGGGGACCAAGGGGAACAGGCAGGGCACTGGCTAAGGCTGACCAAAGAGGCAGCTCCTTCCCATGGGGGTGCAAGGGACCCAATGACCTTCTGTGCTTGGTCACCACCAGCCGTTAAGACTTTTCTTCTCACCCAGATGCCAGCCAGGATATCATGGGGAGAGGTGCCACGGCCTCTTGCTGCCTGTGGAGCACCCCCCCAGCGCATACGACCACACCACGGCACTGGCTGTTGTTGCTGTCGTGCTGTCCTCCCTGTGTCTCGTCATCATCGCAGCCCTGCTGATGCTCAGGTGAGTGGGACAGGGCTGAGCCATCAGATCTGTGTCCCTGGGAAGACCACGTGCAGGGGAGGGTGGCAGGGACTTCTCCGTGCTCTGAGCATCTCTTTGGCCTCACAGGTGTCAGAAGAGGGGTGTTTACGATGTAGAAAACGAAGAGAAAATCAAGCTGGGCATCACTGTGAATCACTGAGGATGCCGGGTGCTGGCGAGGTGAGCCCCTGGCCAGGCATGGGACAGTGGTGGGGCTGGTGGGCATCGGGATACTCTGCTTGTTCACGCTGTCTGGGACTGCTGTGTGGATCCCACGCTAGAGCCAGGCAGGGGCTGAAGGCAGTTTGAGCCTGGAGAAGCAGCTCACTGGATTTGGCCCAAGAGTCTGGGCTGCCCCATGGGGCTCCAGCCCTCTTTTCTCTCCCTCCTGCTCAAGCCCCTGTCCCCTGACACCCCCGGCCATCACCACCTCCTCCTTCCTAACCTCAAGTCCCTGCTTCACCCTGTCACTGCATGCTTTGGGGACGTTTGGCAGTGGGGAAGCTGCTTCTGGTTTTGGGGTTTTTTTTCCCTCCACTTGTTCTGCTCCCTCTCTGACCCTCTGAGTCACTTCCCCTCCTTAGATATTGCCTCTATTTATATATGTATATAAAAAAAAAACCCAAACAAAAAACACAACTCTTCCTTTTCACTCCCACTCTGCTTATTACTTGCACCAACGTAATGTCTTGCAGCTGGGCACAGGGGGATCTCACTGCCAGCCCTGTGCGATGTTAGTCTGGCTGGGTGCTGCGGTGTGCTCTGCCCCAGGGCCAGCCACGTGGCTGTGGCCGGGTGCTGGAAAGCTTGCAGACTTCCTCTGGTCTGGTCCAAACCCTGATGTTAGATGTGCCCATATGTATTACAGCTGCTTCTCTTTTTTTTTTTTTTAAATAAAAACAACTTTGTTCTTTGTGAGGGTGAAGTAATGCCTTCAAAGAACTTCTGTAATGTTGGTAATACTGTTGGGGGTGGGACTTCTAGCTGTTTATAGGAGTTGAGTTTTGGGGAAGGCGATTCAGTACTAGGTTTTCATCACTGTCCCCTCTGCCCTGGGGATTATTGGGGTGGATGTGTCCAGGGGGAAAGGTGCTGTGGTCCCTGGAAGCACGGTGTATGTGGGGTGGGATACTTAACCACTGCTCCCCTGGCTCTCATCCTCCTGGGTCTAGCCCCGCAAGGTGGAGAGTGACTGCTGCTGCTGCGGCTTTGGTGGCCACGAGGGCTTTCCTGACTGGCTGGTACGGGCGCCTTGGCCACACCATGCAGGAACCCCTCAATGGGCAGAACCCCCCAGGGCTGTGTTGTGAGCGTTCCTGCTGCTGTCTTGCAGGGGTCAGCACTAACGCACTTCTACCTCCTGGAAGAGGCAAGGGCCACGGAGCCAGCGCCATCCCTGGGAGCCTGCAGCGCGGCTGGAGCTCACTGGAGCAGCAGAACAGCACCTGCTTTGGGGCTGGTCGGGCAGTGGAGTCACTGCAGGGAGCTTTGTGGCCATCTCCAGGATGGAGGGGGCTCGGGAGAGGCACTTGCTGGCCGGGCGGCTGCACGGCGGCCGGAGGGACTGGCTGGCCACAGAGGGACTCTGCAGCAGCTCTCCATCCACTGCGGTGCGTGCCAAGGAACAAACTGTGAAAGGCGAGGAGACCGGGCTTGGGGCTTTCTTAGGTGCAGGAGGGGTGGGAGGGTAACAGCTATTTAACAAGATATTTTTCATTTTAAATTATATATTTATTTTAGATAAACTGTACATAGTATTTATATTTATTGTAGGTCTGGCCCTGCATCCTTCATGTAGGTCAAGATGACAGGGTCAGACCTCTCATTTTTTAAGTGCAATGTAATATTCTAATAAATAACACTTTGTTACAAACACTCGGCTTGTTAATTTAATGACAGAGGTGGAATGGAGTCAGAGCTCTGAAGAATGCATGTAGTGACGCTCCCTTGCTGCTAGCGGGGTATTGCAAACAGTGGCAGAGATCCTGAGTGCATGGTGGGGGTTGCTGGATCCGCCCGTGCCATCCCTGGGGTGCGGTGGAGTAGCGTGGTGCAGGGGGCTGGTGGCAGGATCTGTCCTGTAGGAGCCTGCAGCCAGGCCAGCCCCGCCCCATCTGTGTTTCTTTGGAGATTTGCATCTTTCCCAGCTGATGCCTTGGGAGGGATGGGATGTTTGGGTGTCTGCTCATCAAGCAAGGCTGCCTGCGGTGTGAGCAAAGCCACTCTGGCCACTGATTGATCCAAACGGGACTGACTGACTCCTGGGTTTAAGCCAATATTTGGCTAAAAAAATCAAGAGGTGAACTCATACCTTCCTTGCAGGGGATCCCAGCAGCTCCAGGGGTGGCTGCAGGCTGCTGTGGGGGCTGGGGTCATTCCAGAGAGCATCATTCTGGATAGTGGTTCAGGACCGATTCCTGACTTTACAGCAGAAAAAACCCCCAAACCATTTCTTTCCTCTTGCCTGATCTTCCCTGGGGGGAGCTGAGGTCAGGGTGAGATGCTGGCTCTAGCAGAGAGCCTTAAAGCAGAGAGGAAGGGTTTCCACCCTGCAGGGAACCTGCTTCCCCCCAGCAGATGTCAAACATCAAACAGGAGCACTAAGCTACTGCTTTCCACTCCTGCCCCTATAGTGTGCGCTAAAGACAGGCACTAAGTGGTCTGTAGCGCTTTTTGGCTTAATTCAGTCCTAGTAAAGTATGAAATAAGCTTTCTGTTCCCTGGGGGAGGGGTTGCTTAGGAAGTGAGTGTGGAGATTCATCCCTCTTGTACAGCCAGTATGTTATGTGGTAGGAAAACCTGGGCTGTGGGAAGGGGGAATGTAGCAATGCTTTGGTGTTCTGGCCTTCCTGAGATAGAAGGGCTGAAGTACACAGCTGCCACAGATGGGAAGCAGGTGGGTGACAATAGGCACCCTTGTGTGTTATCACCTGGAGAGCAAAAGCTGCAGTGGCCTGAGTCCCAGAGCCAGGGGAACAAGTTACTGACTGCTTTGTGCAAACCTGAACCTTAAGGCTGTGGCAGAGCCAGTTTGATCAGAGACTCCAAACTTTGGCCTTTTTCAATGTCTATTAAGCAAATAATGCCTCTGGCTGCTATGCAGGAGGCCCTTCTGCTCCGAGTCACCTGGCTGAGTCCCTGCCTTGCTCTCCTGCTGCTGTTCCCCTTCCTGGAGCTGCACCCTGCTGCCCTTCTGCCTTCCCTGGTGGCTGGCTCTGCTTGCCAGGGCTCCACACCATTCTGGCAGGCACTGGGCATAGCTCAGCTGGAAGGCTTTTCTGTAGCCAGCTGGAACTTCTGCCTGGAGCTCAGCTGCCCTCTGCCCTCCTCCTTCCCTGCAAGGCCATGTTCTGGTCTGCTGTGCTGCTCAGCAGGCTGGGCTGCCTACGGGTGGTAATTTCACAGGCCAAGGGATGAGAAACCTGTTACGGAGAGGGAGGGAGCGGGAAGCTGGCTGGATCCATGGGCCGGCTCCCTCTGCCCCACGGGGCTGGGAAAGGCTGACAGTTCTATGGGTGCTCTCTTCGTGGCTAAGGCNCTGGGCTGCCCACGGGTGGTAATTTCACAGGCCAAGGGATGAGAAACCTGTTACGGAGAGGGAGGGAGCGGGAAGCTGGCTGGATCCATGGGCCGGCTCCCTCTGCCCCACGGGGCTGGGAAAGGCTGACAGTTCTATGGGTGCTCTCTTCGTGGCTAAGGCACGGGTGAAGACCCGGGGCAGCTCCCCGGTCCAGCTGCGCTTGTGGCCAGGAAGCAGGAGGTGCCTCAGAGCCTGGCTGGGGCATGCGGGGCTCCGCCCTGCCCAGGATGCCACGCATTGTGGGGGGAGGCCGGGCTGTTCGCCCAATGTGCCTGCAGGAACAGGGTACCAGGAAAGCAGTCTCCACCACTCTGCCATCCCCCGTGGACGTGAGTGGGCTGCTGCGGCAGCCAGCCAAACTGAGCACTGGCAGGGCACCTGGTGAAGGCAGGCGGTGGCTGCCAGCAGCCCCGGATCAGCACCCTGGCCTTTCACCCCGCTCTGGGCACGGACCCAGGAGCACAAACACGTCACCAGCTGCAGCATTTCCTGGCCACCGCGGTGTTGAGCCCACTGGCTGCTTGTGACACTGGCTCCGCTCTGTGACTTCTGGCATCTCCCTTCGGATCCCTTTGATGCCTGTGCCTGGCTTGCCTATAGGTGACAAAACGTGACCAGCTCCTAAACGCCATCACCCGCTGAGTCCCCCAGCCTCCCGCCCAGGTTTACTCGGTCCCGCTGCGGGCAGAGACCATGCACCTGGAGGAGAGCCCTGTGGTTTCCTCTCAGTCTCTTCTCCGGAGCGAGGGTCAAAGCCAGGAGACCTCCAAAATCCCAGATGTAGATTTAATAAAATATTGCAACATATTGCATTAGTCAATTGAACAACCAATTGTCCCTTGCCTGCCACAGCACCTCGGCAGCTGTGCTTTTGGCACCTTTGGCCATCATGGTGCTGCAGGGTTGGGATGGAGGGAGCAGCAGTGCACTGGGGCAGGGACAAGGCAGCCAAAGGGACACCCCAAAAGCGGCTGAACCACCCCCGCTGCCTCCCTTTGGACGCAGGCAGTGGCAGTCCCGTGCATGGCTCCAGTTGATTTTCCTCCTGACTGGGGTTGTTGGCTTTGCCCAATTCCCCACAAGCTGCTAAGCCCCAAGACTGGGATAGGCTTTGCCACAGTCAAGCATCTCCCATGGGTTTGTTGCCACCACAGAGAGGGTGTCACAATCCCCGCCAGGTGCCTGCGGAGTTCGGGGTGCATTGGAAGGCCTCACGCTGGTGTGCAGCTGCCCTTGCAGGCAGGGGCTGCTGGCACTGGGGACTGTCCCCTGGCTCCAGCTCTGCACTGGGCAAGCAGCTGCGGTGGCTGGGAAGAGCCGAGGAAGGCCCCGAAAACAGTGGGCGTGCTCTGGAAGCAGGTGGCAGCATGAGCCGAGAGTCCCTGAAGGTCAGATCTTGCTCTCTGCTTTTTAATGTGGGTGTTGCAGCAGGCCCCCCCCGCCTGCCTCTCGCAGCAGAGCGGCACGCTGGCTGCTGCAGTTTTTGCTGCCTTTGCCCAAAAGGTATCTGATGGCCTCGTCATGACCTCACTTCCAGCCCGAGCCCATCTGTGCAAGCTCCACAGAAAGCTCCAGGGCTGGAGGGAGTGAAGGGATTCACTTGCGGGCAGAGGCAGCCAAAAGCCGTTGCTGCAAGAGACGCAGCGCTGGCACGCCATCACGGGGAGCCCACCAGCATCCTCACCGCCTGCCCCAATACCTCTGCCCGGCAAGCATGACACGACATCCACCTCCTGTCGGCCTTTCACCAGATCCGAGGTGTCCAGCACCCACAGCCCCAGCCCCAGCATCCCTGCGGGGCTGGAGGACAAGGCCGTGTTTGGCTGCTGGGTGCTGGTAACCAAGTGCCGCTCTGGCCGTTTTTCACACTCATTACTGCTTTTTGGCCTGTCCGTGGCGCTCCCCGACCCGGGGCCTAGGGACCCTGGGACCCTCTCCTGGGGCCAGCCGGGGCCCGGGTGGTGCTGGCGGGGGGCAGGGAGGCAGCAGGGGTGCCGCCGGGCTCGGAGCGCCCCAGAGCACCTCGGGGGCCTCGGCTGCACCCGGGCCCGAGGGGCACGGCCAGGCCCTGGGCGCGGCCCCTTCACAGGAGCCACGTCTCGCCTGCCGCCCCGCGCTGAGGGGGCCGGGGCAGAGGCCCCCACGCGAGCCCGGCCCGGCGGGGAGGCCTCGTCCACCGCGGCCCAGTGCGGCGCCCCGACACGGGGGAGGTGACCCCGGGCCGCGGCCCCACGGCCCCACGGCCCCGCTGAGGGGCCCCGCGCCCCTCCCCGCGCATGCGCAGCAGGACGCAGTGACGGCGCTCCCCCACCGCGCAGGCGCCGTGCACGGACAAGATGGCGGCGCCCGTGGACCTGGAGCTGAAGAAGGTACAAGCCCCTCCACGGCGAGCAGCGTGTCCTCTGCCGTGTCTCGGGCGGGGCCTGCCCGGTCCCCTCCGCCACTGCAGCCCGGGGGCCGGTTCGGCCCCCGCCGCCTGGCCTCAGCAGCGTGAGGCCGGCGGGCCGCGGCCTGTTAGGGCCACCCCTCATGGCCGCTGCTCTTCCCCCCACCTCCGCAGGCCTTCACTGAGCTGCAGGCCAAGGTGATAGACACGCAGCAGAAGGTGAAGCTGGCCGACATCCAGATCGAGCAGCTGAGCAAGACGAAGAAGCACGCCCACCTCACCGACACGGAGGTCATGATGCTGGTGGATGAGACCCGCATGTACGAGGGTGTGGGGAGGATGTGAGTACCTGCCCGGTGGTGGTGGGGGGGCTTCCTTGCTGTGCCGAGGGTGCCTGGCTGGCTCCCTGCGTGGGGGTACTGGCTCCTGTAGCGGAGCCGGGTACTGACTGCAGCCCTTCCTGCAGGGAGAACCCCCAGCCTCTAGGCTGCTGCCCTGCTCAGGAGCCTCTTCTCTTTACAAAGAACATACCAGCTTTCTTTTAGCATGTTCATTTGTTTCATTTTTCTCATTGTCTCTTGTTTTTAATCCCAGCAATCTGCCTGCAGCAGGATTTACAGGGTTTTATCTATTGGGGTTAGCTACCTTGAAAAAGGCTTGTTACAATGTTATTGGCATTGTGGTTTTATTTGCTGGCTTTGCTCCTGGCAGTGACGGTCTCATCTTGCAGCTCTGGGAAGTTTGTAATCTAGGCTAGCAGAGCAGCATTCTAATGACAAGCAGCATTGGTGAGAAGACTCTCGCAAATCTGTCCGCTTTCGGTCATTGTATTGCCAATGTAGTTTATATCAGATCCCTTGGAAAAGCCCCAGGCACAGCTCGTGTGCCTGGGATTTTGCTTGCACAAATGTTCTACAGAGATGCCCTTTGCAATACCATGCCAGGGAATGGATCTAATGGGTGTTGCCTGGATTTTTTAAATGCTTGGAAGTGAGCATAAAGCTCACATGGGTAGTCCCAGTGCACTCATAAAGATGTGCTTCCATGTGTTGGGTGGCTGTCAAAAGAAACACCTGAAACCAGAAGTAACCTGTTTTGATTAACTCCACAAAACGCACTTTGACTTTGGCAGCCTCTGGTAGAAGACCATACAGAGTGGTTTCAAATCTAAAACACATGCTTACTTGATAAATATCACACTACACTTTTCTGTTCCTGATTTGAAAGTACTATGATTTTTCTCTTGTGAGTTGGGTAACAGTGATGACTCTGCTCAGCTCCGGATGTGTTTTTGCGAAACACTGAATCTGCTGTGACTGCTGCCAGAAGGAGTGATTGTATCGACCTCTTTCCCGCTCTGTGTTTACCCCACCTTCTTCGTGTTGAAGTGGGTGATCACAGGGCCAAGCGATGAGCCAGGTCAGGCTGCAAGTGACCTGATCCATCAGACCATGCAGTCTCCAGATCGAGTTGTAGGGAGGTGGCAGGACTCAGAAGCCAGTGTAGTTTGCCTTTTGCGGTGAGTTTTCAGATGAAGTTGTACCCAGGCCAATGGAGGTGTTCAGTGTGACGGAGTCCCCTTCTTGGCTCCCAGTAAATAAACTTTTCCTTGCAGGTGAATTGAGTGTTGGGTTTCCATGGGGATGCTAGTGACTAGTGCCTTAAAAGGAGATAGCTTTTGGTCCCTTGCGAGAGGTGACTGATTTGACCTGGGCAGGCTGTAGGCATAGCAAACACTCGTGTCTGGAGAACACATGAGATGACTCATAAGGATTTTTTCTGTTTGGTTTTGTCACGGAGCAGACAGGCAAAGAGTTGAAAACACCTCTGGAGCCAGCAGTTTTTTTAAAGCTTTTTTGAAATCCAAAAGTACAGAATACTTCTCCTATATGGAGACTTCCCTCAAGATACCTTAGAAATGTGAGCATATTGGTCTTTATCATAAAACAATCCTGCTTGTGAATCAGATGTGGGTAGCAGATGGTGTTTCAGCGCTGGCTGAAATGCATTGTCCTGCTTTCTGCTTCTGCCTCCAACTTAAGACTAAGAGACGCTTACCTTCTTTGTGTCCTAAATCGTTTACGCTTTCTCTGTGTGCAGCAGCTGCGGGAGTGACAGTCTTCTGGAGAGTCTTCTTTCACTTGCCTTTCCGTGACCAGATGGGGTGGCGTACACATGGCAGGCAGCTCTCGCTCCTCAGGGATGGCGGAGGCGCCATCAGAAAAATATTTGCATTATGATAGTATTTAAAAGCTGAACTCTTCAT
Organism: Steatornis caripensis; assembly: GCA_013398225.1. Taxonomy (NCBI): domain Eukaryota; kingdom Metazoa; phylum Chordata; class Aves; order Caprimulgiformes; family Steatornithidae; genus Steatornis; species Steatornis caripensis. The sequence goes on from VZSC01011786.1 coordinate 199,573, forward strand.
GGGCTTTGTTGTACTAGTCGCTATGCAAATACAGGTTAAGTGAGCCTTCTGAATACTACTCATTCACTCTTTTTTAATTTTTTTTTTTCCCCTCCTGCCTTAGCTTCATATGGTATTTTCGTGAGCTCTGCCTGTTCTGGCCATGGGGCTGAAGGCTGCTTTGCCAATTCGCAGTAATGCTCTGGTACGATCTGTGGCACTCCTTAGTGTGGAGAACATGCACCAAGAACATGAGGCTGTTCTTGGAACCAGTCCAACCCCCAGTAGAGGATTTATTGCTGAAATCTTGCCTAAAAGTAGGCTAAAGCAGCCCTTGAGCAGGAGTTAAAATCCAAGGGCAGTCTGGCATGTTGAGTTCCACTGGAGACCAAAGGAGGTGGTCATTATGGTTCTTCTGGATGTATAAGTCATGTTCTGTGAAGTGGAACTGCAGATTTTTTTAATGTGTTGGCATGTACAGATATGGGAGTTCAACCACCAAAGGGATATTTATGATGTCTCAATTTTTTTTGCATAGTCTAGCATGCAAGTGTTAGAGCTCTGGTGGGTTTCAGTTATCTAGAAAGGGTGGAGGTCTGCATTAACTCTGATTATTGGTGCTCTTCTGACAGCTTGCTTGAATAGCCAAAGTCTTTGAAATAAATTTTGTGCTTCTATTCCTGTGCGCAACTTTTTTTTTTCTTTTTCTTTCTGTAACCCGTTTAAGCTGCTACTTAGAATCAGGCTTGTGGTAGAGTTTCTCTGTTTCTGTTCCAGCTTTGGTGGTTTGGGGTGTGTGCATGGGGCTAGTACATACGCTTCTGTAGGATAAGATACTCCAAGTCTTCGTGGAATTTGAAGACTTGAGGAACTATGATGATGTGCTGCATCCTGGGAGGAAGTCTGCCTAGTTCAGTACTCGCTTCTGCGCTACTTGGAAAGCAGTTGTGCGGTTTTTGTTCTCTGAACCCCTATCTTGAGCCTTCTTCCTTTACGAGAGGCTTTCCCTGTACCGCTGGTGAATGTGAAAGTCCGTTTATTGTTCCTCAACTTGGTCTTTTGTTTTTTTTTCTAAAATACTGTAGTGTGTGTAACATGAGGCCTTACTGGCCTCCACATGTGGGGCTCAATTTACTTCTGCTATAGCTATTTTTGGTTTGACACGAGAAATGTCAGTGCCACATAGTATGAGATGATGAACTGCTGTGTACTGTACATGTCCATGAGGCTGGGATATCATCTGAGTGGTGGCATCTTGCCAAATACATTTCAATTCTGTTACTTCATACTCTTTTGGAAGGCCTGTTACGTAGCCTGAGACAACTACCGCTGTGCTGGACTTCTGCTTAAGCTATTTGTGAACTGATATCATCGTATTGGTTTGAGAACTATGCTGAAAGTTTAAGCTTCAGAATTCTGTCTGAATATTTCAGACCTTTCCCTTTACATTCTTTTAACCCATAACCTGGACAAGATCCTTATTTACGGAAGAAAAACGTCTGCCACTTGTGCTAGGCACAGTGAGGACAGCACCGCAGTTTTTCATACCATGCTGGAATGGATAGTCAGTTTTGGTTTGATACTGGTTTATCATGAGTTTACTTCTACAATAAATGGGAGAACACTTACAAAAATAAAATATGACAATAAAAATCGAGCAAATACTGTAGCACAACTTTATGTTCAAGGTTTTCCTCAAGTATCATATCAGCTGTCCACATAAACTGACTTTGTGCGCGTATAATATGTTATGGAGACAGCTGTAATAATATGTAATAATATGATTTTGACTTTTTTTAAGAGCAGTTCAGATTTTTGGTGGCTGAACCATACGCAAGTGAAAAGAGGATTGAATGTTCTTGACTGTTCCTGGGCTTTAAATGCATTCCTGCTTTTATTGTGATTCATGGTTTTGTTTGAGAATCTGACCTCATAAATCATTGTAAGCTCGTTCCTGAACCCCTGAAGACAGCAATAGCTACTGCACGTTGCTAGATACAGCTGCAGTAGCTGCATTTTTACTTTTTGTGTGTGTATACGATGGGTGTTTGAGTCTGCCAGCACAGATCACTGCAGAATATGGTAGTGGTACTGTGCTTCCCGCTCGCATTTCAAAAAACTCACAAAGAACTGAAGGACATGCAAGGCTTAATCTTTATGGTTTAGTTACTAAGTATAGGCTGGTCTGTGAAATCCGAGTGGCTTCTCTGTCTTCCATCTCCTTGGGTAAGGCTTTGTGCAGAGTTCAGCGCTGAAGCCCAGCTGCTGAGAAGCTGACAGGTGCTGCAAGACTTAAATGAATCCCGGAGACAAGCATGTTGCTGTTAGCCTCTGGTCAATATGTGGTTTATGAACTTGAAGGTCCTCTATCTAGCTATTGAAAAAGGGAAGATTTTATTTCCCACAATGTCTGGTGCATCCAGTAAATACAATCAGGCACTGACCTGTAAAGAAAACAAAATTAGTGTCCAGCTGCTTGACCGCTGTTTATGCTGTATGTTGAACAAGACAGGGGTGTTGGGAGATGGCACGTGAGGAGTCAAAGGCTACGGTGGTGTGACATGTGTGCGTAAGCCATAAGGCTTTCCATCACCCAGTGGGTTTTTATTTCAGGTTTTTCTTGGTTTTTGAACTACACACTTTTTTTGCAGCCCAAACAGTGTTCTTCACGGTGTCACATGTGAGTGGGCCTGTAGAAGTTTGCAAGATCTTTTTAGAGAGCTGTCACAGAAAGCAAAAATCAAAGCGATGCACACAGGGGTAGTGCAGTAGTACTCTGCAGAGGTGCCTTTGGCTTGGGCGGTGAAGTAAGGGGCAGCAGTTGGCTGTCATCCTCCTGCTGCCTGGGCAGGAGTGTGAGGAGCACAGCTGGTCAGTGGTCCTAGCTGCTAACTGCTGGCAATAGTGGGATACTGTGAGTCTGGACTACTGGGTTCTGTTCCAGATCAGAGAGGGAGCTTGTTCTCTTGGGTCCAACTTGATGTCTTCTGATTTCTCAGACTCGCCCTTCCCCTAGTTAGTTCTTGAGGCACCCAGGGCAGCAGGAGTATCACTTGCAGTCTCCCGGATATATTGGTCCAGTTACAGCTCCCCTGCCCTGCTGCTCTACATAATTTCTGCATGCAATACTGAACCTTCAGAGAAGAAAAGATTTCCATGTCTTGCACACAAGATGTATATCTGCCCAGTTCTAGGAAACAGCTGCATTTCTTTAAAAAATCAGCTTCAGACAGAGCGCTGGTGTAGAACGGGTGCATCTGATAAGTCGGCGATTGTCAAATGTACAAACAGAAAAAAGGGTCTTACAATAAACGTAATAGCTAATTTTAAAAAAATAGGTGTTTTACTTAACCCTACTAAAAATAAACCTGTTGGTTGTAGTCCCCCCCAGCTACTCCATGGCATTGTGGTAGAAGATTAGCATACAGCTTTTACTTGGTGCTTGTCTGCCTTGCCTGGAGACGTTTAGCTCTTTAGGAACGTTTTTATGTGGGGCTAGGAGTATGACATACAAACAGATCTGTTCCGTTCATCTTTCCTTTATCCCTGACTTTTCCCCTGCCTGTTAGCTAGACAACACAGAGGAAGGAGCTACCTGAGTAAGCGTACAGGAGACGAAATCTCAACTGAGAAGATGAGGGTCAGAACAGAGGCAAACTCGTCGTGCAGACTGCCGTTGCTGCTAGCAGAGACAGTTCGATCTGTGGTGGTCCAGCTGCAATGTGTTATTCTGCAACTGCCAGAGCCTTCAAGAAGTGTCGCGCTTGCGGGGCAGCAGTTTGGAGCTCGGACTGTTGCTGGGAGCGAGGGCCATAGTTAGGCGCCTTCGTTTTGTCCCTACCTCCAGAAAGGGGAAATCTGGGGTCTCTTGCAAATGCAACCCATCTGTTGCTTCAGTGTTAGAGAGTTCTCTTTGGATACATGCTAGACAAGTATTAAATGTTTTGGGGAGTTCGAACTGCTCCTTTGTGGCTTGCTGTGCCAAATGGCTTTGCAAAAGAATTACGGAACGTGACCGTGTTAGTTTTGAAGTTGTCCTAGCACTTAAAATGTCACTCATGTTCTGAAACAGCAAGGAACTTCCATTTATTTTAATATTTAGTGGATTTAAAGTACTATATTTTGAGTCTTTTCCTTCCTTTCCTAAAGGAAATGTTGGAATCGAGGGTTAGATTCCCTGGGGAAATACTGAGTGCTAGAACACTCCTGCAGCAGAGGAGAAGGGCCAAAGAAGTACTGGGAGAGTCCCTGTCGTATCCCTATCTTGCTTGGGGATGCCCTTCCAGGTGTGGTGTCCATGGATATCTAATCAGCAGCGTAGAGTGTGGCAAGGTGCCCAGCGCTCCAGGCCCACAGCTGTCGAGTGGAGATGCCCAGAGTCACTCTGGTCTGGTATCTGTATGTCAATAGATCCACGTTACGTGGAACAGCCTCAACCCAAATGAGAAGTCTAGGTCTGAGCATCCTCTGACGTAGCTGCCTGTTCAAAGCCTGAAAGGAAGGTTTTAATTCATGACCCCTTAATTCATGACCTTAAAACACTGAAGTAAAATATAAGGAAACCGGTCCTGTGGCATAAGATCATGCTGTTAAACAAGTTTAATATAGAGGTGCAAGAACCAAAGTGCTGAACTCAGAAATGCTATGACTGCTGTCTTGAATTTTAATTTTTGTTTTCTCCAAAACTATTTGCTGAATTAACAGAATGTTTCAGCCAGTCTAAAAAATATATATATAAATAAATAGACCAGGCTTTCTGAGAAGAAATGGTTTTCCAAAACAACATCCATCTTTTTTGGTTCACAAGCGCTCATTCTAAAAAGTTTGTTCTTACTGATTAGGAAACAACAGTGTGATTGTTTTAGTGCTAGCTAATTTAACTCTAGCATCCAGAAATATCTCTGCATTAGTGTTATGCTTGAATTCTTTTGACTCTGTTATCTTTACATCCACTTCTGTGATGTTTGCTGCATTGCTTTCTTTGATGCTTTGTTGTAGCAGGGCTTGGGATGTGCAGAGCCAAGGCTGTGCTGTTTAACAACCACAAGCTGTAGCTGGGTCTTCCTCCTCACTTAGCACTTCAAAGGTTTCTTCCGGGGCAAGGCACAAAGAGGGGTTTTTTTTGCCTTTTTTTTGTTTCTTGCAACTGTGGATGGATTTGCTTTTCAAAAGAGATATAGCCTGGGTTTTCTAGTTTGTCCCTATAGGTTCTCAGTGAAGGGCTGCTGCTGTGAATGGGAGTTTGCCTGTCAGCGTATAGCAGTGTCTCTGTGTCACTTCTTTTACTACTGCGAAGTTCACCTTTCTGATCACAGAAAATTTACCAGTAGAAAAAAATCTTTTTAAAAACAGAAATTTCCTTAGGATTAGTTGACCAGGGGGTTCACATCAGTGTTTGTATGTGTTTTCCTAGATGTGTATTCATTTGATGTTGTGGGGTTGTTTTTTTTAAATATTCTTCCTTAGGAATTTGTGGGGAATTCTTAAAAATACGGGAGAGTTTAGAAATGGATCTTGACTTCTCATTATTGAAAAAATTGTTGCTGTTTTCTGCTGCTTGCAGCTTTTGAATACGCTACAGCCTAGACTGCCTAAACTCTATTTGAAGTGTGTCTGTTAGTAGGCATGCTGTAGTCATTTGAGTGTCCTTTGCTTAAACAGGTTACAGGTCATCATTGCTGCATACTAAAAAATTACATTAAAGCAAAATCGGAAGATAAAACCACTAAATCAGGCATATAATGAGGAAAAACTACTCCTGGAGATCTCACCTCCATGAACTGCAGTCATGTTTGCATTGTCTTCCCCACATGGTTTGAATCTCAAACCTTATTAATTCCTGTATGAGAGGAGGCATTTGCTTTTTTTTTGTAAATTCCATTTATGTCAGTTGAGCCTCCAAAAAGAATTGATAATGTTCTTTAAAAGCAGACCACAGTACTGTTTTATTATTTTGGATTGTGCTATATTTACTACACACTTAGAGGTGTATTCCTGCTTTCTTTTTTTAAGGAACCAAGCATGAACAATGGTATAAATCTACCATCTAGTTAAGTGTCTGGCAATGCAGAAACTGCTGTTTGCAAGATGTGTTACTATCTTGGCTTAGGTAACGTAATATGCTGTAGTTATTGACAGATCTGAAAAAAAAAAAGTGAAAACTCAATGTAAACATGGCCTGCAGCACAGAATAAACCCCCCTGGGCAGGATGGACGCATTGGGCCAAGCTGTGGAGAGGTTTGAGGAAGCAAACAGCATGGCACTTTTTGTTCTCTTCCTTTAGCTCTTTAAAGTAAATAGGTTTATGGCTTACAAATGTTCATCCGAGTAAAAGTCACCCTTGTTGTGGCCTGCGTAAGACTCGGTTTGGACTGCTTCCAGTGCCGCTGATCCTGATCGCTGTGCATGCTCCAGTGCTGTCGGGCTGAGTTTGCACAGGTTCTGCTGCCCACCAGAGATGATGCCAGGATGCTTCAACCCACGTCTCCTTCCCAAACAGCTCCTGGTGCGTATCCACCTCTCTGAGTGCAGTAGTAAAATGACCCATGAGCTATAAACTGCTGCTCCTGGAATGTATTCATATATAATCCTCCCAATATAAGCTGCAGGATTTGTTTTGCTTTAAGGTATGTGCTGCTTTGGTGGGGGCAGGGCAGGGAATAGTTCGGTTTTAGCTAAATTGAGAGTGACCCAGTGAGACAACTGACCACTAAAATAAAAGCAAACGTAGGAAAAGCTTCAGCTCCTCCGTCCCAACTCCATCTGTTTCTGAACAAGCTTTAGTTAAGGCATATGATCTGTTGAATGGGAAATTCAAAATCAGACTGAAAAATATGAAAACCTTAGACAAGAAGGGTGGCAGCACAAGCTATAATTAGTCAAGATTTTACTTTTTTTTTAATATGGCTTCCTTGTCTTGTTTGGAACTGGGTAATTGATCTAGGATGACTAAAGTTGCAATTTGCTGGGGTATAAGCAGTGCCCATTATGAACTGCATAGGGAATCAATTACAGAAGCATAAGCAGACCCTAGGAGAGCGGAAGGGGACTGCTGAGTGCTTGCAGTTGCACACAGCCGGCTGCTGTTCAACCAAGCTGGATTGCTGGGATCAAGCTTCTTGGAAGCCTCTCTTCCATGGGCTTTGAACAGTACTTAAAATGCAGTAATCCCCTACTGAGTGTGCTCAAAGCTTGAACAGCAGTGCAAGTTCGGAATTAAAAAGTGTCTTTAAATAGATAAGGGCGTGACTGGGCTCAGCCCAGCTTCTCTTGTGGAGCAGTCTAATGGAAACACTTGGTTTCAGGGAGCAGGATATTCCATGTAAATGACTGCAGTGTCACAGCACGTTAGGTTTTTTTAGAAATAAAATAAATATGTTAAAATAATGTTATGGCTTTATACAAAGTGGTTAGGTTTTTTTTCCCGTATCTTAAGCTTTTGTAGACAGTTTCCCAGATGCAATGGGAACCATAAAGCTGAAGTTATAATGACCCTTTGTGTGAGCTGGGAGCCAGGCTGAATGATCTGTCATTCATCATTATTCTGGCAAAATAGCACTGGGGCATTCCTACCTGTAAAATTGTCTCTCTCTGAAATCAGGCAGAGGGATGTATGTTGGTATAGGGCAGGGGAAAAGCTAAGGCTTCCCCTGGTACCCCACGCTGGTTCTTGCAATGATCTACGTGGACCCAAGTGGGAAGAGTCCTTTGCAGACGGTCAGGAGGGAGCCCTGTGGCCTGCTGTGTGGCTCCTTCCCTCCTGGTTTTAATACTTTAATACGAACGGCCTCTTGCACCGGCAAGCCGTGCAGGAGAAACACCGTAGCCATGTTCCCTAACCAGGGAGGGTGCTTGTGTCTGGGACAGATGCCCGCCACCAAAAGCTTCCGACGTAAAGGATGAAGTTGGTTGCAGTTGCAAGTAATTGAAAATAGGCGTTCTTAATGGAAAACCTTAACTATGAGCATCATTGGTACTCCACCTTTAATAATTTTAATGACTTGTACGTCATAATGAAGAGTGGCGTGTGCTGAACAAACATCTCCATAACCTCATTCATTAAGAGAAGGAATCTTTTGGTATCTAACATTATGTCTTAAAGTCAAGTAAACAGTCTGTTTTGGTGCAAGCAGACGGAGTTATGGAATTACTTACAGGGAATGAACACCCCTTTGTGGGTGTGTATGTCTGACACAAAAGAGCAGACGGATGATGGAGTTGTCAGCGTTGCTGACCAGCCCAACTAGAGTCTGAAGACCATTTGGACCAGGGCATAAGGGAGTGCTGTATGAACACCAAACAAATGGGCACCATATCTAGAAATTTGTAATTGGAAGGGGTAAGAGATCCCTTCAGAAAGAAACGAGTAAGAGAGAGCATATAAACCACTTTCTCTGCCTTAGGGGAACAAAAATCCCCATGTAGAGCTGGCAGAGAGAGAAAAATAGAAACAAGTGGGAATATTTAGAGCGAGCTTTCTCTTTCAGTTCCCTTGTGCTCTATTTTTGTTCCTCGTATTGCACTTGAGAACCAGCGGTCACTGGGAGACCGGAGCATGTAGGTGCAGCCGATTCGCAAACACTTCACTCTCTTACAGAGCTGCGCTTGTTGGCAGCCCAGGTTTGGCTGAACATTGCGGTCCTCGAGGACCCCGTGCCTCTGTAGCTTTCTTTTCTGATTTTCTTTTTGTTTTGAGTTTTTACCTTTATCTATGGACATTGGAAAAATTGCTAAGTATCCGGAATAGGGCAAATCCTGCTGCTCTGTTGTTACTAGCTGTTCCCTTTGAAATGGACAGCCAACTGAGATGTGGCGAACTTGTCCTTCTGACCCAGATATTTCTGGTGTCATTTAACAACAGCGGAAAAAGTTCCTGTGTGAAGACGTGATTGTTACGAAGCGTTGTAATTGCCACTGTGGTGCTGAACGTTTTTCTGAATCGTTGTTTCATGTTTGATAGCGTAGGTGTCGTGTTTGACAGATCTGTTAGTGTGTGCTGTGACGCTTCGCTGCGAGAAGGCGGACACGAGTGAACTCGCTTATCTGGAAGAGGGTTTGGTTTGCTGCTTGTCTTCTGTGGACTGTCAATCCTTAAAAGCCATCCCAGTTCAACATTCAAACCCTTGGAGCCTCCTGTAGTGGGCTCCGGCAGAGCATTCTGTGGAGCTCTTTGGTGCTGATCTGTGCCAAGGGGTTGGTGTCACTCTGTCATCTGCCCAGCTCAGCGTCACTGAGCAGAAAGTGGTTCCTCAGCTCTGTGATGCGGTGACTCTAACGTGGGGCTGGTTCTCAGCTGGTGGCATAACTCCGGGCGGTGAATGAAGTTTGTGTGTTTGAAAGCCTTGTTCACAAACTCGGTGAAGAGCCAAGTCCTCAGAGCCTCCCATGGTTCTTTCAAGAGCTGAAAAATTTGTAGATAAAAAGACCACGTTTAGCTAAAACCAGGCAGAAGAATGACTCTGCCCTATTTCTTCAGCTTGGTGAGGAAAAAAAAATTCAAAAAAACCATTGTTAATGTTTTACTTGGAGTAATTGGAAGAATGAAATCTAGATTAAATTTAAACTCTGTTTTATTACGAGTGCCCTGCAGCACCTCTTACCTAATGAGCAGAACAAGTTTCTGCTTTTTCCAAGTGCCGCCATAAACTGCGTTATTTCCTTAGGTAAAATCTTTGGCCAAGATGTTCATAATGTGTGTATCCAGAGGTAGAAGCTAAAACACTGGTGAGTTTTTTTTTGAGTCCTCTTTATGTTGGAAAGTGAAGCCACAGATTTAAATAGTTGACTGTGCATCTGGATTTATAGCTTCAACTTTCAAAAAACTGGCCTTCGTCAGCTTACATGGCAGCACCTGTGCACTTCGGGCTGAGGGCTCAATGGTCTTGCGGCAGGGAATTCAGATGGGGACCTTGAAGCTGGTACTGGTGAAGAGCTTCCAAAGGATGCTGCTGGCCAAGTCGGGGACATTTGATCTGCTTCTGAGCCAGCGTGTGAATGGACACAGGTTCCATCCCACTATTTTATTGCAAATAAAACTGGGGTGGTTGTATTTGTGCCCAGCTACCAGCATAAGTCTCGTCAGGGCTAACTTTGGCCATCCAATTTTAATTTGCTGTCGCATGCCTGCCAGAGCATTGCAGGAGGGTGGGGGGCAGGATATTTTCCCCGATGACTGCTGTTGACATTTGCAGAATAGAAGTGAAGTCAGCTGCTTGTTTGTTCAAAGGTTTAGTGCCCATAGTGGTTCTCAGCCAGCCGGGATCGCTCAGTGCCTGCAGTGCAGCAGGGACCTGCCCAACTGCAGCATGGGGAAAATTGATCAAGCTGTGTTGGTGTTTAGCTTTGTTCCTTAGACCAGGGGCATCTGTGAAACCAAAACGATCCATCTTGCTGTACCATTTGGGGGAGCAAATGAGAAGGTATTCCGTTTTCTCTTCCCCCACAAAAAAAGGAAATAAGGAAACGTCCGTATACACACCCAGGCTCGGGGAGGCTGTGATACGGGAAATGGCTGATGGCTTTGTTTTCTGGGGGCCTCTTGCAGCTTTGATTTTTCACAAATGGCAGCTACTGCAGAAGCAAGGCAAAATTTTAGTCTTCTCCCCGAGATCTGCAGGGTGCGCACGTGTAAAGGCTCGTGTTTGTTTCTTCTGGTATTGCGGGCTGGAGGTAAGAGCGTCAGAATGACGTGATTGGTGGTGGTCCTGAAAAGTAGCTCCTCTCTGTCCAGATCCAAGCTCAGCATCTGATAGCGATATAAGTAACTTCTCTTTCCTGGAAGGGTGGTCATGGACTCGATTTTCACAAGACTGAGCAAAACCTGCATTTTATTTCAGCAGGGTGGTGTGTGCTGGGACCTGAAAACATTACCACTGTGTCAAACTGGGTTCTGGGGGCACCTGATGGAAAAGAGGGGATTAAGGGGACAAAGACAGTATGAGTGAGCTGTGCTGTAAGGAACAGGAGCAGGTGTAGAACAAAGATGACACCAGTAATAAGTGTGAGTTGAGACTGGGAGGAAACCAGGAGAGGCTTGGGAAAATTGCGATGTAAAAGGTGCAGCGGAAGTTACTGTAGAAAAGAGGAGGTTGAGTGGGACAAGGGAGAGAAGTGGGAGAAGGAGGAGGAAGCGATCACTAAGTGCAGTTAATAGCAGCGCTGAAGAGAATTTTAATTGGAAACCTGTGATAATTAACCACGGTTCTGCTCCCATGCGTTTCAGGAATGCATGTGGCAGGTAGTTTTCCTTTCCACTGTTGTGTTGCTGATGCAGAGCACGCTGGGTTTCAAGCCAAGCGACAGATCCGCATTTGTGTTTACCAGGCCCTGAGCAAATAAGTTAATAATGCCATTTGTCATGGGAGATGGCGCTACAAACTGATTTCAGATTTTTGAGGCAGACAGGGAGTGCACTCTGGTTCTGCCCTGTCTAAAGCTGCTCATTTTAACTGTTGAAGCATGAGCTTTTGTCACCTGGCAGGAAGACACAGACCCTAGTTGGTGCTGGAGGGAGACCTTGACCTCCTTGGTATGACCCGTGGAGGCTCCTTCTAAATCCTCTGGGGGACTTTCTAAGTAGGGAAGGGGCGAATCTGCGGCTTGTGCATTCTTTATGTCTGGAAGGATGAAAAACAACCATGGAGGGTTCTTAAAATTCATTTGAACTTAGTTGTCCTTCACCTCTTTGTGGGATGCCAGTGCCACGTGCTGGAGAGCTGTTTTGGATGCTGGTGCTCCTTCAGAGGCTCTGCTAAGCACAGTCGGGCAGCTTTTTGCATGCTGACGAGCAGGACTGCTGTCACTGAGATGGTAATGGAGGCATCTCTGCAATCCCTTTGGCAATTGAAAAAACAGCTTAAGTGGAAATCAGTGGCTGCAGTTTCAGTTAAAACCAACCACTTCACACCCCACGGAAAAGCCCTCTGAATGTAGAAAGCACAGGAATTCAGAGGTTGGTGAGGCTGTGAGTTAAAGCCAAGCCCTCAGCAGTGGGAGCCGTGAAAGCTCAAGTGAAGGCGGGTGTACCATGGCTCTGTGTTTCTGGTGGAAGCACCCCCCTCTCCAGTCACAGAAGAGTTTGGGTTGGAAGGGACCTTCTCAGACCATCCAGTCCAGCCCCGTGCTGTGGGCAGGAACATCTTCCAGTGTATCAGGTTGCTCAAAGCCCCGTCCGGCTTGGCCTTGAACACTTCCAGGGATGGGGCATCCACAGCTCCCCCGGGCAGCCTGTCCCAGTGTCTCACGACCCTCCTCCTTATGTCCAATCTAACCCTACCCTCTTTCATGGCAGGTAGGGTTAGATTGGACATAAGCCCCTTGTCCTGTCATTATAGGCTCTCATTAAGAAGTGTCTCTCTGTCTTTCTTATAAGCCCCTTATATGCTGAAAGGCCCCAGCAAGGTCTCCCTGGACTCTTCTCCAGGCTGAGCAACTCCAACTCTCAGCCTTTCTCTGTAGAAAGCTTTGGGTTTATTGTGTAGGTTTGTTTAGCTTGTGAGCAGTAAACCAGTACTGAATGGCTTTTACTTGCTGAAAGAGGCTTCCTTGCCATCAACTGATTTAGATCCCTTTGAAGGGAAGGTGACGACAGACTCCCCTTGCTAGCTGTGTGCAAGAACTGCTTTCAGATCATTCAAGGACACAGAACGATAGAGGGAGATCTGCATGCATCCGTTTTCTTCCTCCCAAATCGTGGGTGAGATTAGCGAGCAAGCTTTTGAGGCCGGCCCAGTGGTTTGTCTGAGCTGCTATAGCGATTTCTTCTGTCTGTGTCCAGAACGTGTGGGTTGAAGGTTCAAGCTTTGCAGATGTCGCTGTAGTTTAACTTGGTGTGCAGTGAGGTGTTCAACCCATGTAAAAAATACTCAACAGTTGTCTGTTTCTTCTTTTTGACTTGTAGGTTTATTCTTCAGTCTAAAGGAGTGATTCACAATCAGCTCTTAGAAAAACAGAGAATAGCTGAAGAGAAAATTAAGGAATTAGAGGTAAGTTTTTGGCAGGTAATGATGATGAAAGCAGAATGCTGAAGGTCAGCAAGATGTTGTTTGCTACATCCCTTGTTTTCATCTGGTACTTTTCATTCTGAAGCCTTGTAACTAGGTGAAATATAGTGCCTGTTACAAGTAACCTACAAGTAGTTTCTTTGCTAGATCTACAACCCTAAGTAGGGATTGATCATTGGCTCTGTGTCCTGATACCAAAACCAGGGGTGAGGAATTCACATGAGATTAGTAGGAGCAAGGTTTAAAACTAGCAAAAGGATGTTTGTGTGGTTATTTGCAGCAGATAAGCTATGTGAAACTTTGCCAGTGCTGTGGATATTCAGAGTTTACACTGGCTCAGGACAATTGCACAAATTCATGAAAGAGAAATCCATTGAGAATTACCAAATATGTAGAAATGGCATCCTGCTCAGGAAGTCCCTGAGCTAAAAATGTCTGGAGGCTGGGAAAGTATGAGGAGGAAGTACTGCATACGCCTGCCCGTCCTTACACTCTGCCCTAGGCATCTACTTGTGGCTCCTATTGAAAACTGGATCTAGGGGGAGGTGGGACTTTGTTTTGACGATGTGGTCAGAGTGCTTCGGTGTTCTTATGTTTATCTGCTTGGAGTATTCAAGGCAGAGAAGAACATCTAGGAAATACAAAGTACTGTCTGCGCAAGTTCCAGTGTTCAAACAAGTGACTCTTGGCTATCTTCTAGTGGCTACGTGTACAGCTTGCAGTTCTTCGGAGAAGATGTTCAAAATGTACTTTTCCAAGGCCGTTATGTATTTTTTTTCTTAATGCCCCTAAAATATAATAAATACAAATCCCTGTTCCTTGGGTTTTGGGGAATGACAGGAAAAGCAAAGACTGAGTTGTATCGTGCTGCTTACCTCATCTGTTGGTGTTTTGGAGAAAGTGAGTGTGGAGACCAGTGAAGTAGGGGCAAGCAGGAATAGAAAGTCAGTGCTCCAGCCTACTCAGACCTGTGCAGTTCAGTCTTGGTTGTCTCCTACTTACACTTAGAGCAGAAGTAGAGTTGGTATTGTTTTTTAATTCCTTCTTAAAACAGCCTGCCTGAAAAGCTGTAGAACAAGGACAGCACCGTATGTTGTGTTATCTGGAGTGTTTTCTGTGCAGATACTAAGGGGTTTTGTGTTTCTGGCCATGAGAGCTTTTTCTGTGCAGGGAAAACTAGTACTCCGTGGACAGTATATATATTTAAGGTGATGTTAATGCAGACAAGGCAGAGTAGGTTTTATGGTTACGTGATAAAAGTGATTGTATCCTGGCTACTCTGGAGCCAGCCCAGATGCCAGTGGCTTTGCACAAGGACAGCCCTACGACTGGGGTTGGAGAACTTCATAGCAGCATGTCTGGATTTGGAAGTGATTGGAATGTGGTTGACAGCCTCTGTTTTACAAACTGGCCATCGGGTCTCTTGCTGCCAGGTCCATTGGGCTGTGGTCAGCTTTTTGGCTAGTGTGCCCTTCAGCTGTGCATCTCAGTTTCTTCCTCTTCTTGGTGGGGAATGATCTTACCTCCTGAACTTTCTGATTGCTGAGTTCAGCAGAATGGATGGAATTCCCCCCAAATTATAACCTTTGCTGTTCTTACACAAAGCTTCAGAACTGGCTGCTTTGCAAATGTGTTTTTCACTTCATAGCTCCCTGTTGCTTGAGCCTCTGGTTGTGGCTGCTGAATTGAAGTTTCTAGCAATAGTGACTGTCTCAAAAGGTGGTGGGAGTGGAAAGGTGGTTGCCACGTGGATTGGTTTTTCTTTTTAACCATGAATAGCAGGGCTCAGGTTGCCAAAACTTTGAACAGTTTGTTTTAAGTGAACATTCAGGTCCATCTTTTAACTACTCTGCTTCCAGCTGGTTGGCAGTCTTGCAAAAAGGATTTTCCTTAGGCTTGGGATTCCCCATGGAAGAGGGCTGGCTCTTGGACTGACAACTGCTGGAAACTGAGATTTCAGGGGAAATACCTAAGTCCAAGTCAGAGAGCACTTTTCACAGGAGTAGGGGGTTTTGCTGTCCTGAAAACAAGTTGTGACAGAAGCAGGAAAGAATGTGAAGCTTTTTGACCTTGTGCTTCCACTGCACGATTGTAAAATAAATATTAAACCAAGATAGGTTAAAACTTCTCTCCATCTGTTATTAAAACTGGAAGGATTTTAAAGCTTATGTTTATATTTTGCATTGTTAACTACCTTATTACTTACTCACATTTCTCACTTTGCATAGTTGGATCAAGCTGGTCAGAGTAATCCTCCAGTGTCCGTATGGTGTGGGTGATCTGGTTACTCGTGTAGCATGAGCTTTAGACAATTACGCGTTGCTGTTACGACGCTGTTGCCAAGGTATTGTAAAATGTGTATTTTTGATATGAGCACGAATTTGAGAAATGCTCTCACTGCTAGCTTGGTGCTGTTTGCAGAGGAGCAGAGCACAGAGGGCTGGGTTAACTGCTGAGCTCTTCTCTAAATCCATCCAGCTGCTTAGCAAGGAGAGCACCTGAGTGCTGACTGTTTGTGAAAATGTGGTCTTTACCTTGCTTCAGAGATGTGAGCTGCGTTTCCTGACATGCACAGCTGTCAGAGGGGACTTTGAAAACAGTGAGGGGTTTTGCATATGGTTTGAAAGCTTCTTTTCTCCGCCGCAATGTGTGATTGCAGTTATTCCCTTCCCCTCACTCCCCTCTCCTGGGTTCCTCTGCTGTTGAAGTGGTGCATTGCCTTTTCCAAAGGCAGCGTCACAGAATTGATGTGATACTGCCAGTTTGGTCCTCCCAGCTGCTCATCACATGGCAAAGCAGCCAGGAGAGAGAACCAGACCTGTCTTTGTACAGGGCTGAGGACAAGGCTTGGCTGGAGTACGTGTTGGATGTACGTAGCGAGAGGAACGGTGTTCTGAAGGTGCCAGAAGGGTGTGGATGTGTATGAGGGGGCAGATGCGTAGCCTGTCAGTTACTCTGCACAAAAAGCAAGGTAGCCTTACCTTTGTTAACGCTAAGGTATGAACGTGAATATTTATACACGTACATATGTAGCATTCTTAACTTCACAACCTGTATATAATCCTTTGGCATCCAAACAGGCTGCCCAGGCTTGCTGGCAAAATACACATGCCTGCTTAAAGGCTGTGCCAGTGAGGCCTACAAGGACCTGCTTTCATCTTGCAGTGGCTGATGGCGTAGGCTCACTCGTGCTGGCATGGAAAGCGTCCTGCTTAGCAGTAGCGATTGGATTTTTCCAGTCCTGATACTATCAAATTCTTGTTGTGTTTCACAGTACGAGGGGTATGTGTTAAATCTATTTTGAAAGCATTCTAAAGGGATGAGCACAGACTCTTTTTAGCTCAGCAATGTTTGTGCAGTATTAGGAGAAAAACCAAGTAATGTTTTTCTTCCCTTGTTTTCAAGGAAACATGATATGTGAGGGGTGGAACAGTGCTTTGTTTCAGGAAATGTTATCCGTTTCCATTGTAGGGCTAGATGGATTCTGTTTTTAAATGTGGCATTTCAAAAAGAACAAACTCTATGATGTTACAAAGACATGGAAAATTGATTCTTCGTTAGGGGTGGAGAAAGTGATTATCGCTGTGTGTTTTCTCTGATAATATCTGATAGTCCCCTTCTCTCCTGCTATATTCAGCATGTTTAGTTGTCAGGCGTTGTCAGACTAAATTGCTAAAAATAACAAATAAGGGGGAGGCTCTGCTGGGCAGCTCTGTCTACTGTGTGCCACTGAATTCAGCTCCTTCGTGAAAAGGGCAAAAGCAACCTGCAGCTTTCTGCTTGAATTGGATTTTGGTTTTAAACTCTGACCGCAACACTGTTGTGTGCTTGTTTCCTGGGCAATTCTTTCACATGTGTACCGGAGACTGAAAGCTTACTGCTGCAGGGATAAAGGGTTGGTTGTTTTCTTCTCTCTCTGCATGGGTAGAAAATACAATTGGGAAAGCTATACCTAAGTGCTTGACTTCTAACAGAGGAATTCTTCACGTGATCCCTAAAATGCCATGTCCGATTGCCCTATCCCACACAGAAAACTTCTCTGCTCTTGTTTATGGTGGAGAAATGAACACTCTTTTCTCAAACACCACTGTGCTCCATGTTCAAAGGTTTCAATGGGGTCGCAGGGTTCCTTCCTGGTAAAGCTAAAAAGTGACTGCGTTGCAATGCCTTACGGTGTCCAGAAGTCAGACCTAATGACAGACCTCTTCCCTCTCGTGCCGCCTGGACGCAAACTAGCTCGTGCCGCAGCTCCTATTTCTCTAATCTTCTTTCTCTAGGAGCTTTAAAATGGCTTTGCTGCAGCCCTGAGGCGTAATGGTGGTACCCCCTTCGATGAGTCGACTAGGGCGTCTCTGATGGTTGCCACAATAGTGTTTTCATACCCTGTGGGAACAAAGATTTAAGCGGGCGAGGTGTGGCTGGGGAGAAGTGTTGGAGCCCGGGAGTTTGTGTTCTCCAAGGACGTATGGCTGGGATGGACCTGCTCACCGTGGCCGCGTGCCTCTGACGCGCTCCTGCGGCAGCTCTCTGGGCGGCCCGTTGGTTTGTAGGTTGAAACCGTCAGCGTGGAGGCCAGTTCTGAGGGTGGCTTTAACGATGTGAAAACAAGTTACTTGAGATTTGTGGTGTGCTTTGCAGACCACTAAGCGACCATCAGAAGGTAGCAATTGTTAGGCCGTTCCCAAGTTCAACCAGTTCTTCTTGGGATTTACAGTGTAGAAGCTCTCATCCCATGGTTAGCTCGGGATAGGCCAGTGCCCAGGAATGTGTGGTGGGCTTTTTAAATAAACAGGGGAAAATGAGGAATGCTCCTGTTTGCTTTGCAGGGGGGAAGCCTCAAGAATAGCCCTCTGTGCTTTAGCCTGGAGCAGGTTTTACTTTGGACGAGCATGCTGTTCTCTCATTCCAGTGCTGGCATACACACACGTACTGAGGACATGATTTTGAACACATGTTGTCACAGAAGCTGCCCCTTGTTTCCAAGTGTGTGCGCAGACGAGGTCAGTCCCTGGCCTGGTTTCAGCGCTGTGGGCTGTATGGCCTGGTCTGCTCTAAGGAAGGCTGGCGTGTTTCTGTTCCTGTTGTTCGTGCAGGAGCTAAGCCAGAACCATCCGTGCAACTTAGGGGGTCGGTTGCTATCATCATTTGCAAAGATGTACAAACCTCGTTTGGCACGGATTGTTTGCAGGTTTGAGGAGTTGCTGGGGTCTAGATTGATTTTTATTTTCTTAATTTGCTTGTCCTAGAAGATGGTGTGTTATGGCGTTGGGGTTTCTTTTGGTTTTACTATTTATTTCCCCTTCTCCTCCCGCAACTTTACAGTATCTGATGTTTGGGAATTCAGAGTGGTGGCATCTTCTCCTCCTCTTGCCACTGAATCACACCTTGGAGTTTTGTTAACTGTCCCTGGGCATCTACGAGTCAGGAGTCCAGATGTTCTCAGCAGTCAAGAGAGAGACAATAACTGCTTCCAGAGAGTCACTCGTTCTTAGAGGTGATGTTCTTCTTCTGCTTGCTGTAGAGAGAGGCTGGACAGCTGAGGTGGGGAACGGGTGGAGTATGGAAGCAAACTTAACATGTAGGATTAACGCTTGAGTTCGCACGGACCTTTTAGGAGGAAGCTGTGGGAACTCCACAAATTAGGGAGATTGGTGTGAAAGCGAGCTGCGGAGCCTCATCAGGCCCCCTGGGAGGACCAGGCCAGGCGATAGCCTTCGTCTTGCATGGCTTTGGATGTCTGGGGCAGCTGCAGGTGTGTGGGCAGGTCCTTCTGGACACGGACATTTGGACTTGATGACGTTCCTGGGAAATGTGTTTCATCTTGACTCTTTTGACTTCTGTCATCCAGACATGAGTCTGCACTGTCTCTGAGGGCTTGCTCCTGCTTTTCAGGCTGCAAAGCTGGAGGCTTAGCTTACTTTTTGAGGGCACGGGTGGTCCAGCTGCCTGCCTAAGCTTGCTGTCGGCTGGGGAGCATCCATGGGCACTCCCGTAGGAAAGCAGACCACAGCCTGCATGGGCAGAGCTGTTGGCACTGGTCTGCCCTCCATGGGAGTAGCCAAAGCTCTTTTTTTTTTTTTTTTCCTTATAGGTCTGTCTGTCTTAACAGGGAGGAAAATCTGCATTCTCATTCCTGATGTTTGAAATGAAAAATACTCTGAGCAATGAGAAAAATAGGCTTTGAAATAGTGAGAAAGTTGAGAGCATAATGGACACAGAGCCAACACTACCAGGACAAAATCATTCTTTATGGAGAAGCCCTCTGACATTGGACTGGGCCATATGAATTTAAGGTAAATACTGGAGGAACTGGCATAGCTAGGACTGCTCTAATTCTTTCTTTCCCCTAAACTGACTCTGCTGGTGATAACATGAGTAACAAGCCTTATTGCTTGCTTTCAAGGCTGTGATGATTCACTGACTTATTTCTTTATATTTAAAGTCTCGCAGTCTGTCTTATTGCCATTTGTCAAGAGCAAGGAGAGCAAAAGGATTGCGTTCTTACAACTTAACTTGTATTTTGTGCTGTTTCTCTTTTATGCAAATCGCATCATCTCATCTCAGAGGAACTAAAGCTGACTGTGTGCAGCCAGCACCTTGCAGCTTTAAAAGGGAATGAATGCTCTTCAGTGATCACAGGAACGGAGGTGTATTTTTTTTAAATACCTGTTCTGATTCCTATGGTAGATTTATTAGATAACGATAAAATAAAAATATGTTCTGCTTCGAAAACTGCGTAAGAAGCTTGTCCTATGTGAAATAGCACACAAGTCACTGGTTGCAAAACATGACGTTGTAATCTTAGAGGCATAGGAAGAAGAAATCATCACATTTAAGAGGTGATTCCCAGTTCTCCAAAAGGATCTTCCACTGTTTTAGACCTGGGATGGTTTATAAAAACTTCTAACCTCTCACCACATTTTTGTGAAGGGTGTCTGTGGGTGATGCAGGTTTTGGTGGAGTGACGTGTATTCATAACATCACCTGTGTGTGGGTATGCGTTTGCAAGGCTGGATCTTTCATTTGGAGCAATCATTCACCGCAACAAGTTTTCAAACTCCCAGATTTTTGCAAGCAACTGCTTAATTAGTAATTCTTTGTTAGTCTTCGCTGCGCTGCAGACTGCAAAGTAAGCACGCAAACTAGCTGAGAGGGCAAAGGCTTCATGAAGGGAGAACTGGAATTTGATGACTCTTTATTTTCACTGTTCCTACCTTTATTTTTGGGTGGATAATTGTAGATTTTAAAAGCAGGAGAATAATTAACATGGGTGTTGATTGCTTACTTTTAAACCCTTTAGAAGCTAGTTACAGGGATTCTTTCAAATTAGATGTATCCCAGAACTTGTTTTAGGATTTTTTTTTTGGGAGGGGCGGGGGGGGCGGGGAGTTTGCTCTAATAATATTAGAAAAAGCTTTTCAAGCAAACTTTACCAGTATGCTCGCTTTCCTTTTTAATTCAGGAGAAAGTGAAATACCTAAATGGTTTTGTCCATCCAGGAGCCTACGTTTGGTCATCTGGGTCTGAAAACGTTGCTTGTTTCCTCTGATTAGCATTAAGCTGCTTTTATGATTACACTGAAATCATTTTAACACAAAGTTCGCAGATAAGTCTGTCTTTGTAATTTTAAACCGGGGTCTGATTCATTGTCAAAGCTCTCCTTTGTGCTTATGGCTGCACAAGTATCCAAAGCAACGAGCCGAGCTGGATGCGGGTCCCTCTCCAAATTCCTCCTTGCATGAGTAATAGTTAGTCACAAAACCAGTGCTGCTGTCCTTGTCTTAGTCACCAGGCCCATGCAGTCGCTCCTTGCTGTCTTTTATGCCGAGCAGCTCTGGGGAGGGGGATTATCTGTGTGCGATAAACCTCCATCCTGCCCCCATCTCCTGCATCTCGCCTGGGGAGAACAGGAAACGATTATTTGGAAAGCATGCTCCTGCTTGTAGGAGACCTGACCCAGCCCTGAGTCAGCTTTGTAAAGCCACACCTTGCTCGCCAGGTATGCAGGGAGGCAGTCACGGCTTCCTGCTGGCCGGCTTCCTGCTGGCCCGGTGGCCGGTCGTTCCTCTCATCTGTCTGTTAATGTGTTCCTGGCGGGGATGTGGCCACTTTCTGCCTGCGAGGCAGCCGAGTTCAAGGGTGTCTGAGTTAGGGGGGCACGGGGGTTAGCTGGGAGATTATTACATGATCTTCATGTTGCTGATTTGTTGAATCTTTCAAATTTCTGGAAGTAATTTTTCTTTTAATATGGCTTTGTTTGGCTGGGATGGCAAGAGATGAAAGGTGTGGTGTGATTTTTGCAAAAGTCATATTGCTAGGAGGTATTCTGCTGAGCTGTACTGGCTCTGCAGGACCACGAAACCAAGGCACCAAATTAGGGAACTTACCACATTTTGCAAGAGGCAGTTTGGTGAGCGACATTTCCGCCAGAGCAAAACGTGGGGATTTTCAGAATCTGGCCGAGTTTCCCCTCCCCACGTTCTCTGTGTTTGACCTGACTCTGCTGTCGTAAGTCTGGCTAGGGTGCAATATCTGACCTGAAGCAATGTGCCTGTGAAAACTGCTCGGAGCGGGTCATTTTGATGAGAAGGAATGTCCATAAAGGAATCTTATATGTTGATGCTGTGTCAAGTTCTGGGCTCCACAGTTCAAGAGAGACAGGGAACGACTGGAGAGAATCCAGTGGAGGGCAATGAAGATGATGAGGGGACTGGAGCATCTCCGCTGTGAGGAGAGGCTGAGAGCCCTGGGGCTGTTCAGCCTGGAGAGGAGAAGGCTGAGAGGGGATCTCATCAGTGCTGATCGATATCTAAAGGGTGGGTGTCCAGGGGACAGGGCCAGACTCTTCAGCGGTGCCCAGTGACAGGACGAGGGGCAACCGGCCCAAACTGGAGCACAGGCAGTTCCCCCTGAACTTGCGGAAGAACTTCTTTGCCATGAGGGTGCCCGAGCCCTGGCCCAGGCTGCCCAGAGAGGCTGTGGAGTCTGCTTCCCCTCTGCCTGGACACGTTCCTGTGCCCCCCGTGCTGAGGGCACCTGCTTTAGCGGGGGGGGGAGGGGATTTGGGGGGGCTCCAGAGGGCCCCACCAGCCCCCGCCATGCTGTGAGTCAGTGATAATATATTTCTGCTGCCACCTACTGAAAAGTTCCCGTCGGCTTGCTTTTGTAGTAGTTAACATCAGGCTAGGGTGCGGGAGTTCACTGGACTAATCCGTCATTTCCCAGTCACAGAGAGCAACTGTCTCCACCTCTGTGGAAATGCTGGCCGTGGCTGAGGCAACGAGTACGTGCAGCGTGCTCCCAGCGGGGCTGGGGCTCGGGGACAGGGGCTGCTCTGCAGGCAGGCTTCCCTGCCTGTTACGTGGCCCCTTCTTCTCCTGAAGGTGGCCTTCCTGGGTACCAAGTGTGGAAAGCAACGGGTGCTTCTCCAAATTAGCTTTTTCAGAGTGTGTTCCTCAGGGTTTCAAGGCGCTATGATAACAATGGGGGAAGCCCACTGCTTGTGCTGTAAGTAGGATCAGTACACGATGAAGGTGGATTTGCACCAGCAGTTCTTTAGGCAGGTGCTTCTGAAGATCCTCCTGAGTTGGCAAGTGCACTTGTTTGTTTGATGTCTTCTCTTCTTCACTCTAATCCAGATGGTTTTGAAGTGACCGAGGGTCCCCATTACCTTCTGGAAAGAGTGGCTAAGGGAAAACCCAGGGATCTGAATCATCACTTCTACCCTTAGGTAAATGGCATCATCGTGCTTCTGTTAGCAGCTGTCATCAGCAACCAGCTGGACTCCCTTCCTGTTGCAGTTCACTCCGTCTTGAGCAAACTCTGGGCAGCTTACTGCGAGCTATAACTCTGCATGGAAAGTCTTGAAGTGGATCTAAATATTTGGTGGTTGCTGTAGCGTGGTAATTCCCAATGTGTACATGTGCCACAGCGTTACACTGGGTGAGGACTGGTGCTGGGTGGACCCAGCAGGGCGTAGGGCTGCCTGCACACCCACCCCGCCCCATTGCTGGTGCCCACTATTTCAGTTCTTCCGAAGCAGAAGCAGCTGGGTGCTGTTCCGCAGACTGACCTCTTTCCCATTTATGGGTTCCAAGTGAAATCCCGTTAAGCAGAGCGTGTGTCCTAGGCACATGGTCTTCCGTGATCGCAGGCTGTCTGAAATGTTTGCCTTGCCTGCGGTGCATGTGATGACGGCTCGGTGTGCTGTTCTCAGGCAAGAGAGGTTCAGGCAGTTCCAGCCACCCCAACAGCAGCAGTAGCTCAAGAGCGAGGGCAGCTCATGCTGCTGCTGCCTGGCCCCGGCACGCGGGCAGCACGGCTTTCTCTGCTCTGGAGGAAGATCCTTCCCCAGACAAGCGTGTGCTCCCGGCTCTGTCTCAGGATCTGCTGATCACTTTCCCAAAGAGTGCGCACACAGAGCCCTCGAGGAATGCCAGAAATTACCTGGGTTAACTTTGGGAGATACAGAAACTCTCAGCTGGCAGGTTTATTGAGACGGTGTCACAAGATGTATCAGGGCTCCTATTCGAGGCACTGCATCATGCCTGAAGACTCTGCAGCATTCCTCGACGAAAGCCTTCTAAGTGTGAGAGTGGGGTGCCAGCATCTGGTGGCTGGTAGCCAAGCATGCTGCGAGCCGTGGGGAGGGAGGTGATCTCTGGGAAGGAACCTGCCAGCTCGTTTCATCCCCACAAGCTGGATGTGCAACAAGTTTGTAGAAAAACAGTTCTTTAAAAAAAAAAGAAAGGCTGAACTGAGAAGGCCTGTTCCAATACCAGATCCTTAAATTTCCATGGAAACATTTCTGTTTGGGTTTAAGCATGTGTGTGTTTGCAGGTCAGGGGTTGAAGCTCTTTTTCTCCTGCTGAGGTGAAAAGAGAGAAGTGGAATTTGAAGAGAAAAGGAGTAGACGTTGGATGAGAAACCGCTACTTGAAGCAGGAAATTCACCTGTGAGCACAAGGCATAATGCAGCGTGAATAAACTGTGGCTGCTGTGCACTGGTTTCCTGCTGAGAGCAGAAGTGCTGTTTTGGCGTTTGGAGTGGAGCATGCATGCTGTGAAACACTGCGCTGAACCGCCAGCTCTAGACAAGGCTCTGCAGACGAGTGGGTCAGGCCAGTGGCTGACCAGCTCTCTCTGAAGGCAGACGCATCTGAATCACACTGCTGGGGGAAGTATGTTGCTTTGATCGTTGAAAGCTTGTCCGAGACGAGCTGATTAATAGTTTTTTCTTGCTGTGGAATCTGTGGATGCTGGCTCTTTAATCTGCCAGGAATGTAAGGTCCAGGTGCGTCATCGTGCCTCTCCAGCGAAGCGCCAGCCTCACAAGCAGCGTGATGCAATGTGAACAGAGGTGGGAGGCCTGAGCAGGAGGTGACTTCCAGCTGTGTCAAAAGGCCACGGGCCACCTCTGTTAACCACAACTGCTTTTCTTCTTCAGGGTGTGAACTGTAATTGTATTTGCATTAAATCTAGTATTTCCGCAGCTGCTGCCAAAAGCAAATAGCGTGGAGCTGGTAAGGGAGCAAGCGTTGCCCATGACAGAGCAAAGTGCAAGGAAGAGCCGTGATGCAGGATAATGTCAAGGGAGAGTATTTATGGCATTGCTTTTCCCGTAACCACCAGGGCACAGGCTCGCCACTCCGGTGTGCGTTAGTAAGAAGCATGTGTGGTGAGGGATGGCTGGTGGGTGCCACTAGACGTAGCCTCTGGCTGGGGCCAGTTGAGCTGGCACTTCCCGGAGCTTGTCCTTCATACGCAGGTGAAGCAAAGAGGCAACCGGTGCTGGCTGCAGCTGCCCAGAGCCATTGCCTGCAGCTGCCCAGCGCTGCCTGGGAGCAGAGCATGTTGGCAGCAGGTACTGCAGCCCACTCCATCATTGCTGGGGCTCCGGGGGCCCATGCGAGGCAGCTGCCCTGCCCTCCTTGCAGGCAGGGCCGGGGTTGCCGGCGCTGTCCCTGCGGGCCGTGTGGCTCCTCTGTGGGGCTCTGAACGGCCGCCCTTCCTCCTGGGAAGGGTTCCCAGGGCATTGACACACATTGCCTGTTGGATGGGTCTGCGTGAGCAGCCAGTCCTGTTCTAACTGCATCTCTGATCTTACGGGAGACAGCGCTTTTACTCTACATAGCTGTACTGAAGCCCCACACAGATTAGCCCCTCTCCACGCACACCTGGTTTAGGAAGGCTGCAGGAAGGCTTGGAAGTGGGGAAGGCTCCCGAGAGCTCGGAGCAGAGGGTCAGGGCCAGGCTTGGTGGCACCATCTGCGGTCAGGCACAGGAGAGCCTGAGCCTGCTGGGAGCTCCCCCTGATGGGGCTGACTCTGCTGCCCAAAGGAGGGTTCTCGGCCATCTCTTCTTGCCCTCCATCTCGGTGCCAGGCAGCCATTAGCATGGCAAACCTACTTCCAGAGAGCAGATTTAGGTGAGAACATTTCCTTTTGGGCTAGTTTTTAGACAGATCATCGGGGCTGTGGTTTGTCTTGCTCCCAAGCTTCAGCCCTTCCTGCCTAGGGAAGGTGACTGTTGTTGGCACTGGGATTAGCTTAAAGGAATTGTGAAACTACAGGCTGGGAGACATTGACTTTTGGGGGTGTCTTCTGCAGTTTTGCACCCTGTCAGCTGTGCTGCGTGTGGCCCAGACCTGACTAGCCTGTCGCAGTAACTGTGCATTGGTCTTGTGTCCCAGTGCAGGTGGTAGTGCCCTTCCTGAGTGCGGACAGAACAGGGCAGGAGGGGGGATCGAGGGGCTGTCACCACAAGTAAGGAGTGGGTGGTGTGTGTGGTGTGGTGTGTGTGTGTGGTGGGGACACGTGAGGGTGCAAGAGCTTGTCCTGTGCTGGAGCAGGGCAGCTGGCTTGATTTCAGAATGCGTGTGTCCAGTTCTGGACTCCCCAGTTCAGGAGAGACAGGGAACGACTGGAGAGAGCCCAGCGGAGGACAGTGAAGATGATGAGGGGACTGGAGCGTCTCTGCTGTGAGGAGAGGCTGAGAGCCCTGGGTCTGTTCAGTCTGGAGAAGCCTCCAAAAGCTGTGGGACTGTGGAGGCTGGGGGGGTGCACTCCCTGCCTTGGCTGGACGGGCCGTCAGAAGTTGTGCTCTCAATTAGGCTTCAGTAACCTTCCAGAGGTGGTAAATAAGTCTCTAGCAAGTAGATGTGGCAATTGCAAACCAGGAGGAGGAACCAGCCCCTTGCTGCAGCCAGCTGTGCTTTCTGTGTTTCCTCCTTTGCTGCCTTGCCACGCTCTTCGCTTAAATGCTGCAGCCCTGTTTGTAAGCCACGAGCTGGCCCTTTCCTGGGAGCTGAGCGGCATGTGTCACCTTCACCCCATCCCAAAGCAAGTCTCCTTTCCCAGCCCTCCCCTGAGGCTCTGTGACTCACGCAGTGGTATCTCTTGCTGCTTTGGATAACCACCTTGTCTGGCCAGAGGCCTGCAGGAGCTGGTGGGGGTGGTTTATGGTACTGCTGGTGTGGAGAGTGGGTAGGAGCTCTCGATCTGCAGCTCATGGGTTGTGCAGCCTCTGAAGTCATGGTCTTGCCGTGCAGGGCCAGTGCGCTGCCATGTCGCATTGGGCTCCTGACTGGCGATCTACTGGTGTAGAAGTAATATCAGAGGCTGCAACCTTTGCTTTCAGGAGGGACCAAAACCACCAGTACAGTTCTGGCATTGCACTGGAAATCTGCTGCTAGCTGTGCTTGGCTTGGCACGGGGAACTGACGCTTGGGGCAGTGAACACACCTTCACTGGAAAACGTGTGCAGCTGATTGCGTGCTGAGACCTAGCAGCGTGGGCTGGCCCAAAACGTGGGGTCAGAGGATGTAGGGTTAACTAGGGCTGCGAGTCAAAGTCAAATGAAAGTGTTCATGTGCAGGGAAGCTAGGAGGTGGGGTTGGGGAGGCTGGGTGGGTTCCTCCACCAGCCTGGCAGAGCTGGCTGGACTGGAACGGCCTCCAGGGTGACTTAGCTGTGCTGTAGGGCTGAGCTGTGCTGTCCTGTTAGGCCGAGCTGAGCTGCGCTGTCGGACCGAGCTGCGCTGAACTGAGCTGAGCTGCACTGTCGGACCAAGCTGAGCTGAGCTGCGCTGTCAGACCTCTCTGGGCTCTTGAGAGCTGCTGTGCGTAGGCAGTGCGTGTGCCGGCCGGCTTGCTTACAGCGCTGCTCCCTGGGAAGGCGCACCAGGGAGCGACAGAGTTTCCTGTCTAGACCCCAGTAATCACGCTGAGGAGGGGTTTGCATGCAAGCTCCTGCTCTTTCTCCTGTGATTACTGAAGCAGAAACCAGGCCACGGCTCCTTGGGAAGGAACACCTCACTTCTGCCACGTGTCTCGGAAAATGCAGCGCCCGTCTGCTTCTCGCTCCCCCTTGATTTGGGCCATGAGCGGGAGGGGGAGCCAGCTGCCAAGCTGGCCCCATGCTGCAGGCCTGCAGGAGAGCTCAGGAAGATTGCATACCCCCAGCTGCAAGAGCAGGGTTTCCCTGGAAGCTGCTTTTGCGAGGAAGGAGTAAAAGCGTCGGGACTAGCCTGGATTCTCTTGCCCTAGAAGCTACATGACCGAGGAGAGTGATCGAGGGAAATACAAATTCGCTAGGACTGCAGGTGATGCTTAAGTAAATAAAAGGCATTAAACCCTGTCCCTTTGCCCTGAGCTGTGTAGCTCCTGCACCCTGCTCCCCTGGACAGGGCAGAGCATGCCCCTGCGCCGGAGCAGTCACTCCAAGTGGGCCACGACAGCCGTGAACGCTCCTGCACTGTGTCAGGCCACATTAGTGCTCAGGGTCCCTCCTCCTCAGGGAATTGGGGCCCAAGCGGTCGCCAGCACAGCTTCCTAGCAGGGCGTTTGAAATCCCACCGTGTTGGGAGAACAGAGCTGTCGTTTGCAGCCTGCCAGCTCCTGGCTGCACGCGCATGGAGGCTGCCCTGTGTGGTGGCAGGGCTGCCGGGCTCTCCCGAGGTCGCTGCTGAGGCCAGCCTGCCTGCGGAGAGCTGCTCTCTGGAATTGTCTCTTGCTGCCTGGTGGGCACGACGGGGAGGGGAGAGGACAGCAAGCCAGAACCGTTTCATAGACTAATTTAATTGCATTAAAAAATGTTAGTAATAAATCCATAGAATCCAGCTCCACTCTTGCCACTCTTCTCCAGGCAGCAGAGTGAGGTGGAGCTTGGACCCACGCAAGTTTTTGGGGATCTGTCTCCCCTTGCAGCCTTCAGATCCGGTTCCCTAGATGTGAAATCCCTCGGTGTCTGTCTGGGCGGCGTGAGAACGGCGCAGCGGTGGCAGGAGTTGTGCTCGTGCGTCAGCGGGTCGGAGGCAGTGGGAACCCGTGCTGCGCCTCCTCTCCCAGCGGTTTCCTGAAAAGCAGCTCTTGTAAGCGAGGGGCATCCCACGTGTCTGGGGACTGCGTGAGAGGGACAAGGAGCCCTTTGCCGTACCCACGGCCCTAGCTGTCATTAACACCCATTGCTGTTTAAAGAAAAGCCCTTCAGTGTTTAGAAACAGGACTGGAAGAGATGTCCTCACGGCGTGGGCGTTGCAGCTGAGACTGCAGAAGTGCCCCCTGCAAGTCTGCTGCGAGGGGACAGAGGAAGAGCGATGGCAGCACGGCTCTCCCATGTCCCATGAATTTTGCTTCAGCGTTACGGGTCCCAGCTCCCCAGGGGCCTGCAGGGGTCAGGGGGAGGCTGTCAGAGGAGCGTCGGCCTCACAGTTCTTGCATGTCGCTGGCTGGCAGTGGCCATGTCCTCTGGCTCACACACAGCCCCTCCCACCCTGTAGCAGGAGGGTGCTGCTCAGTGGAGGCCAGCACCCATGGGTGCTGCTCTGCTCCAGCCCGCTGGCACCCGGGGGAGCGCCACAAAGCAGCGTGTGTTCCTATCCTTTCCTCCGGCCCCCGTGCCTGGCTGAGCAGCGCTGCAGACTCCTGCTGTCCCCCTTTAGCTGTCCCTGGTTTTGGTAGGCTTTAGAGGTCACTCACACTGTTCTGGGGTCCTCAGCCTGTGGCTGGGGAAGCGATCAGTGGAGCCTGCAGCGGGATATCCGGGCCAAGGCCCAGACTCCTGTAATTTAATAATAATCCTGCCAAAGCTTATTGGTACCTAGCTTGGCCTGGAGACCGAGCTCTGTCGAGCTCCCCAGGCCTGCGGGAAGGTGCTGGGTGTGTGGCTGTAGCTGCTGTGGGGTGGTGGGAGCATCGTGCTGTAGTGCTCCCCAACAGGTTTTGCTGAGAACAGGATCCTGTGAGCACAGCAAGCCCCTCGCCAGCAGGTACCACCCGTGGAGCCCCGCAAGGGCCCCCCAGGGCTTTCCCTGTGGTCGTTGGCAAGCCCAGCTCTGAGGAGCCTCCCCAAGAGTCCCCTCAGCCCCTAATGAGATGCATTTGGAGCGGTGCCCTACCTGCCTCTGCAAAAGGCTGCCTGCACTCACACAGCAACGCCTTTGGTCTGGCGGCCACCGGAGACTGTTGTGTCTGTTGTTTGGAAACCCAGAAAAAATAGTCAAAAGAGCCAAGCACCGATTTTTCCAGTCACCTAGGAGCACCCAGACTAGCAGGAAAAAACGCTGCATGCTGAATTCCTATTTTGGGATGCACAGCTTTGGGCTGCTTCCCTGCTGAGTCTCGCCTAATTAAAGATGATTAAGGAAACACATGTATTTGGTGATGATGCCAGGGAATTTCTGATAGAAAGGAGGGTCTGGGTTTAGAAAACTGGCCCAGCTGGGCAAAAGAGCCTTTTTCACCCAGAATTAAAAGGATTTTGCTGTTGTCTCTGTAAGGAGGCCTCAGCATGTTAATTCCTCTCTAGGCTCCAAGCGTTACAGGATCTGATTTCCTTTTCCTTCCTTGCTGCAGTTAACGTACCCCACTTCTTGCAGCTCTGCTCCTGCAACAGCCGTGGCAGCTCTGAGGAGACGGTTTCAGAGGCAACAAAACTGAAAGTCTGTGTGAACATGGCCCAGGCTAAATATTAATGCTTCCAGGATGCCTCTGGAAACGAAGAACCGCTGCCGGCCCTTTGGGAAACCTGTAGGGTCGCGTGTGCCCTCAGCGGGCTGCGTGCAGCTCTGCCCGGGGCAGCTCTTGGCCCCAGCACCCTGGCATGTGATGTCAGGGCACCTTAACTCTCCTCTGGGTTTTCTACCTTGCAGCAGAAGAAGTCGTACCTGGAGCGGAGTGTGAAGGAAGCAGAAGATAACATCCGGGAAATGCTGATGGCGCGAAGGGCGCAGTAGCTGTGCGGCTCCTGCCCTGGGCTTCCCGTGACACCCTTGGGATGGTTTCGGGCAGCGCTGCCTGCAAGCTGCCGCCTGCCAGCCCCGTTCTGTGGCAGTTCCAATAAAATTCTGCTGTAAAGCCTGAGCTCCTTTCCTCTGCCCGCCGCCTCGGCCTCTCACAGCGGCTGCTCTCCCTGCGGGGATTTGATGGAGAGAGGAGGCGGTGGTGGGATTTGGGGTGAGGGCTGTGCTCACTGCGGTGTTCTGCTGGAGCGGGGCTGGCGAAACTGTGGCCGGGAAAAAGGGGGCTGGCAGGCACCTCCAGGCCCACGATGGGTGGTGATTTATTCTGTCTCCGGGTGCCAGGTCCTGCTTCCCTCCTTGTACACGCGAGCTGGCAGAGCCCCAGCGTGGCAGTGAGCCCGTGGAGGGCCAGTGCCACCCTGTGCTCCGTGCCTGCAGTGCACCAGCCCTGGCCCCCTCTTTCCCTTGCTCCTGGTGCTTTTCTGAAACGGAGCTTCCAGGGACATCTCCTCTCCTGCCAGCAGCGTCTTGGGATCTTGGAGCTGGAGCTCCCCGGTCCCATTGCCGACCCCCCAGGCTCTCACCCCGTAGACGCACGGGTGCTGTCGTGCTCTGGGTTGGCCCTTCACCGCCCGCTCCCCAGGCTACGTCGCCCGCTCACTGGCTGTGTCTTTGCCAGTGATCACACACCTGCACTGGCTGCAGTTGCTACCCTGTGGACGTGAGGGCCCATGGGTGATCCCTGGGTGTGTTCATGCACTGCGCACACTTGGGAGGGGGCCCTCAGCCAGGATGGAGTTTAAGAGGAATTTAATAAGCTTGGACAGACTGCGCTGACCAGGGAGCTGGACGAGTGCATGAACCAGCTGGTCATTTACACCCAGCTGGCCCTTGCAGCCCCAAGCCTCAGTTTCTCCATGCTTGTTCCTCCCAGAGTCACCCACACCTCTGCCTTAGGGGAAGTAAACATCCCTAGCGACTCCCACACAATCCCAAACAGCTTTTCCCTGTGTCCCATGATGTGTCCCACCTCCAGGCATCAATGCCTTAGTCCGACAGGCGCTCTGGAGAGCTGCTCTGGGTCACTTCTGGGGGTGGGCACAGACCTGGGAAAAGCCCAGGACAAGGTGTCTGTGCCTCGAGCGTCCTCGGGTTGGGCTCCTGCCCTTGTGCCCGTGTGCTGCCCCTGTGCCTGTTAGGGGCTGCCGGGCCTTGTGCTGGGCCTGGGCATGGACTCGCACTCCCCTCCTGCCGGGTCCCCCTCGCACCGTGTGGGTGTGCAGAGGTGCTGTGTCCCATAACCGAGCACAAGCTGCCGCCTCTGCTGCTCCCCAGCCGTGCAACTAGTGCTTGCTACCAGCTGCCGCGCTTGGCAGGGATGGGCAAACTGGATGGGTCCTGGACCAGATGCCTGCCTGTTTTGGTCCTGGGGCCATGCGGATCAGCCCGCAGCTGGGCTCAGCGCCCGGGACTCCCCCGCTGCTGGGGCCGCCTTGCACCCGGCTGGGATGAGCTTCACCCCCTGCCCTGGCATGGCCCGAAACAGGGAAGGTGGTGTCCAGGCTCCCTGGGGGCTGGCAGAGCCCTCTCTTCTCCAGCACCCTGAGCCTGATTTTGCCCCCACAGTCCCAGGCAGCTGATGCCTCACACGGCGCAGGGTGCCCCCCTTCCCATGCTGGGGTCCAGGGGCAAATGGCCCCAGACCAGCTCCTGCCCCTACCTGCGGTGGAGCAGGAACCGGCCTGTGGCTGTGAGGGATTGCGCAGGGCTAGGGGTCGCTTCATGCACGGCAAGGCCATTTCCGGGCAGCAGTCAAGGCCGTACTGGGTGGGCTGAGCAGTGTGCTTGGCTGAGGGGCTCAAGGGAGGGGGCAGCTGAACATGCCACTGTTACCCCCTGCGAAGGTGGGGACAACCCTTCTGAGCTCTGACGGCTGCCGAGCTGCCAGGGAGGTGACAGTGACCGGGAAGGTGGCAGCAACCGTTCCTGGGGCAGGGAACCTCCAGGAGCCCAGCAGCAGACGTGAGCTTCAGGCTGCAGCCTGCAGCGGGGCAGCCACCAAGCAAGGATCTGCTGCTAGGAGCCCTCATCAACCCACACCAAATTGTCTTGCCCCAGACTAGAGCCCCATAACTGCATTTCTAAGACCCAGGAAGAGGTGTACAGCATGCCCGGGCTGTGCCAGAGGTGACAGGCACCCAGTTGTGGGGGGACCTCCCAGACAAAAAAACGCAGAGGAACACAGCGTGGTGCCTGGTGAGGCCTGAGCAAGCCTGGCGGCACGGTGGCTGTGGCCCTTACCACATACCCCTCACCACGCGGTTCGCAGGTAAGCCCCATCCCTGCGCCCGTTCCCTCAGGCCTGGATGCTGAACCCAGGCCCATGCAGACGCAGAGGAGCAGAGCCGCTGCCTTGGGAAGAGCCTCAGGGCCCAGACGAGCACAACCTTCCCTCAGCTCAGCTTAGGCCACCCTTCCCTCTCCCAGCACCTGCTGCCAGGTCTCTGTCAGGCTGCGTGCAGCACAGAAACCCAGGGACGGCGAGCACAGTGCCCTTTGAAGCCCTGCTGCAAAAGGGTGACCTTCAGGCACTGCAATGCAAAGCCAGTGTGCGTCTGTCCACCGCGATCGGTTCTGCTCCCAAGGGAGGGGAAACAGCAGCAAACCGGGGCAGTGGGCGGCTGGGTAGGAACCGCCCCTGCAGTGACCAGCAGCAGCTTTCCCCATTTTTCTGCAGATGAAAGCTTTTCATCCTTCTTCTGGCCGGGTGTGCCATGAAACAGCATCAGCTGTAAGTCCTCAGCATCAAATTAATCCATGGCCTTGTTTCTTATCCGTTAATTCCACCCCCCGCAAGCATGCATCTGCAGCAGGGGATGAAGGATCACTGCTCAAAACGCCTGAGGCAGGACCAGGCCCCCCACCCAAGAGTGGCTGGCACACACGTGCAGCAGCTCAGCACGTGCTCTCCCCAGCTCTCGGCCATCCCAGCAGCTGCTGGAAAGGCTCCTGATCCCAAAAGCAGAGCTGAGCGTCCAGCCCCAAGTAAGCAGAGGGATGAAAACTGAGCTGCCCTGTGCAGGACAAGGGGGTTGGCAGTGTCGGATGCAGGCATTCCACCCTCCCCACCCCGCCTGGTTTCACTGCGCTCTCATGGCTCACGCACCAGGTTGCTGCAGAAAATCCCCGAGACGCTGCTAACAGCAGGGCCTGACACCCCCAGCCCAGGCCTCAGCGAGGGGTCGAGGCATGAATGGCTGCAGCAAAGCTGCTCGAAGCCCAGTTGGTCATTGGTGCTGCAGAGTCAGCTGCTGAGAGCAGACAGCGGCAGGGGAAGCACACCCTCTACGGGACAGATCTGTTGAAACAGTCAGGACCTAGCGAAGAAAATCAACTTTTGGCTTTAATTATTGCATACATCTTCATTTCTAGGACTAGGAAAATTTCAACTGATAAATAAACATTTCATCAGAATGCCTTTGGCTGAAATAGACCATTAGCACATTCTTCAAAGTTACAACAAAAATCTTAGAAATGTTAAAAAGGGATTTTTCCTTTACTAAAATAAAGGAGTGCACCCCCCACCCCAACAAGGCGCTAGGACTGACAGACAGGAACTCTTGGCTGTGCAAAGCAGAGCATTGATTACAGTAACAGAAAGACGTCAGGACAGGAGTGGGGAGCCTGCATAGCACTCAGAGAGGTACGGGAGGCGGCCGCAGCGCAGTCAGGTCAGCATGTCCCAGAGGCAGCAGCAGCAGAGCGCGGTCCAGCATGCCGTCAGGCAGGCGCTCTCGCCCGTGTCGTCCCTCCGCCGCTCCTCCACAACGTACACTGCGGGGACAGGAGACGTTGGTCAGTCAAAGAGCAGCACAGCAATGCCCACAGCGGCCGACCACGTGAGCCGGCCCCGCACAGCCGCATGCAGTACCCCTCTGCACCCCAGTGCTCACTCAGAGTGGAGACAAGCTGGTGCCCGGGCGAGCACTGGCAGGAGCAGAGGTGCTGAACTCCCGTGCTGGGTGCTGAAGCCCCTTGGGCCATGATTTCATCACCGCAGCAGCACCCGGTAAGGCCCTGCTGCTGCCCCCTCCCATCACGGCAGCACCCTTCAGATGGGAAGGGTCCCTGGGGAAGCGCTTCTTTCCGGAGTTGTGCCCACACTGCTGGGACTGCGCAACATTACAATTTCTCAACACAAACAGCGGGTGCAGGACAGCCAGGACCAGGCTTCTGTTACGTCGCATACAGTTACTGAGCAAGAACACAGGCTCAGCCTGGAAGGTGGCTGCTGCGAGTGAGCTGCCCCCCGGGAGCGCTGGGGCCTCAGCCTCCCTGACCTCCCGCAGCCCCCAGCCAACAGGTCCCTGAAGCAGGGTGCCCCTGGCTGCCCCCACTGCCCCTCCAGGCCTGGCACAGCTGCCCTTCCCGGGGCGGGGGTACCCAGCCCAGGCAGCCCCTACAGCACTGGCGGTGCTGGGCAGGGAGCACATGTGAGGAGGGTGGTGGGTCAGACGTGGCTAAGGGCCAAACTCCCCTCCACCACCAGCTGCTCACTCGCTGCCCCTCCTCAGCAGGGCAGGATGGGAAGAGAGGATGAGAAAGCTTGTGGGTCATGCAGGGACAGGGAGATTGCTCACCTACTACCGTAACGGGCAAAACAGGCTCAACTTGGGGAAAATTAAATTAATTTCTTGCCGATTAAAACAGATTTAGGTAGTGAGGAACAAAGACAAACTAAAACACCACCTTCCCTCCTGCCTCCGGCAGCACAGGGGAACTGGGGCTGCGGCCTGCATGCAGCAGCTCCTCTCCTCTCTGCCGCTCCTGCCGGGAGAGGCGAGCTGGGTGACAGAGCGCGAGCAGGGAGGGGACAGCTGTGGGCTGGGGTTGTTTCCCTGCAGCCTTGGCAGAGCCCGCGTTCCCCGCCGAAGCAATCTCTGTTCTGGGTACGTTAATCTTTGGAGGGAGCGTGAGGCGCCTGGTGATGGAGAAGGCAGCTCAGGCTCTTGGCAAACAGAGCTGAGACCAGCAGGAGCAGTGGCCCCAGACCAGAGCGTGTGCTGCTGGGGCTGGCGCAGGGCTCCCAGCTGGCCTGAGCTCCAACACGGCCCGGCCTCTGGGCACCGATGCAGGGTCTCTGCCAGGAGACCTTGCTCCAGCATGGGTCCTCTGCCCCTCCTCCAGCTCTCCCCCACTTCTCACAGTTGTTCCCTTCTCTCTCTCTGCCATTTTCTGCCCTGTCTTAAGTACGTTCTCGCATCGCAGAGGCACCACTGGCTTTGCTGATGTGCCTTGCACTAAGTCTGTGGTGGGGCTCTGGCTGATGGATCTACCCAAGGATAAAGCTACCTGGACACTGCGAGGAGAGCGAGCAGGGGGAGGCTGTGGCAGGGCTGGGGGGCATCGCCTTCGGAGCCTGCCTCCCTCGCAGCCTCCACAGCTGAGGCCGAGGAACACTGACCATGCCCGTGTCCAGAGGGCTCCAGCACCAGGCTGACTTGGAAAACAAGCGGGCGGGTTCCTTGCCCTTGGGTCACTGCTGCACACAATCAAACCCCACAGTTTTAGCACAGTGACGATGACAAGAACCTGCCAGGTCTGGCCAGGCCACAGGCAGGAGAGACTGGATTGACACCCAGGGCAGAGTTTTCCAGGAGATGCCAGCTGCCATAGCTGAAAGTGCATTTGCAGGTTTTCTGCTCGTTGTCTGTTCAGACTGGCACCACCAAGGCTGC
Source organism: Steatornis caripensis (assembly GCA_013398225.1). Taxonomy (NCBI): domain Eukaryota; kingdom Metazoa; phylum Chordata; class Aves; order Caprimulgiformes; family Steatornithidae; genus Steatornis; species Steatornis caripensis. The sequence goes on from VZSC01011786.1 coordinate 235,529, forward strand.
CTGCTCTAATAAGCAGCTGTTTCCTGACACCGCACCAGCCCAATCATGCACATATTCTCCTCCTCCCCCTGGAAGTCAGGGCAGGGATCAGGCCTTGCTCCAGCTCTGTGCCCATCTTGCAGGCTAGGGGACTTCCAGCTCTACCTGCTCAGCACCCGAGGCACAGCCAGGCTAGGAGGTGGCAACCCTCAGACACCTCGCCTGCCAAGGGGCAGATGCCTGATTACACCCCCAGCTGCTCAGGGTCTGGCCTCATGGACAGAAACCATCCCAGCTGTGCCCCTCGAGGGCTGCCCAGAGGCTCCCAGCAGGCTGGGGGGGATTTACTGCACCCTGCCAGCTGCCTGAAAGCCCAGGACGAAGCCCCAGGTTTGGAGAGAGCTCTCCCAGCAGGGAGACTGCTGCTACGCGAGACTACCGCTCTTTCTGCCAGCTGTTGAAGCCCGTTTAGGACAGACGAGCAGTTTTCACCTTTAGTTCCTCCTCACTGAGCTTGGGCTACCAAGCCCAGGACTGCAGCAGTTTGAAGGCAAGCACGTGACCTTCCTTCCTTAAAGCTTTCTTGGGCCTGTCTGTTACAGTCTGCGTGGGAAATGCGCCCTCACGCAGGAGCCTGACACAGGCAGGCACCTACCGCTTTGAGTCGAGTGGCTGAACACGTGGCGTTGACAGGCAGAGGCCTGGGAAGGAGCCAGCTCGTGGCATCAGCCTGGTCGTCCCATGGCTTTGCTTTGCGCTCAGAAAAACATTCTGCCCCTTCACCACTTCGGTTCTCTCAGGAGTGACACACAGAGAATGATGTGCTCCAGCTTACATGACACTAAAACCCTGCCACCGTCAGAGAGAGGAATAACACAGTAAGCCCCCCAAATTCCTGCTCTCACATGCGGTTTGCACCCCAGCCTCAGGCAGCTGTCCTCGTGCCAACGGGAGTAGTAGAGAGAGGCACGGCCCAGTCAGACGGAGCCCCTGCACGGCCCTGGCAAAGCTCCCCTGTCCATCCTTACCCCCGGTGCTTTGCAGCAGCTGCCTGTGAGCGTTCGGTCACTGCGTGCAGTGCCCTTGCTCCAGGAACGCCAGGGTGGAAGCACACCTCTTCCCCAGATGGCCCCAGAAGGAGCTGGCAACGTGCTGCAGAGCTGTGCCAGGCTACGCTGGAGCAGGAGGGGGGCCACGTGCTCTCCGCCCCAGGAACTGCCGGCCGTGCCTGCCCCCTCAGAGCCAAAGCAGGCACCTCCAGGCAGCAGCAGACCAGGACCTGATGGAAACCTGACTCCCGTGTGGACGAGGGTGCTGCGGGCTGTTGGGCAGCACTGCAGCGGTGGGGGAGGCTGAACGACCTCCTCCCCACAGCCTGTGGCCAGGGCAGGGCTGCACCCAGGGCTAGCAGCCCTGCCGCACCAGCGCAGAACAAGGTCAGGAACTTGTGAGCCCGGCCTCCTCCTGCGACCCAGGGAGCCTATTTCATCCCTTTGAAAGGGTGGTCCACAGACCCATCGCATCCAAAGCGGGGAATCTGGCCCAAGGCAGACAGGACTTCGGTCAGGCCCTTCCCTCCTACCTGCCCCCAGCCCCAAAGCCATGCATGAAAGACTTGCAAAGGCTTCGCATTCAAAAGCAGGAAGGCTTGTAAGCGTTTGACTGTATACAGCATTCTATCAGCAGCTCTCCCCTCCCTGCCCGTTCTCCCTGGTGAGGTGACCCAAGCCTGCTCATTCCCATGCACCTCCGTGCCGCTCAAGTTGTCATCAAGCGGCCGCTCAGGTCACCTGAGCAGTGGGCTATAGTGGTCACCAACTGCTCCGCAGTGAGAAAGAAAGGAGCTGTGCCCTGCTCTCTGGGGAGAAGCTGGCTTAGCAGAGCTGCCCACAATGTTTTGCTTTCCTTTGCTGACCAGCACTGCTGGGAGCTGCTGGACACCCTGACATTTGATCCGTTCACCCTCCTCGGCCGAGCACCACTCTCCCCTGCAGCACAGAACTGCCCTTCTGTCTAGCTTAACACACTGAGCTGCGCGAGAAGCGAGCCCTGGCGCCACACGACGCCTTTGTGCAAACCCAGTCACACGACTGAGCTGTTCAGGGAGGAGAGCAGCAGGGCAGAGCTGTGTAGAATGAGCTCAGCACACGAGGACGGAAGGAGGCACTGGTGTGTTTCAGGCTGGAAAAAACCTTCAGGCTTTTTTAACCTGGTGGAGCCAGGAGCTCTGAACAAGCAGCTAACTCTGTGGTGCCTTTGTTTCCTCTGAGAAGGTCCTGATACAATGCCTGAAAGCAAAACACATCCCAAATGCTCCAAGAGGCCTGTATAAGACAGCGCCATGCACTTTTTTGGGAGGGCAGAGAGCACACGCAACAGGCAGAGATGGTCAAGCACTCCTCTCCTCACCAGAGTGCAGCACCAGCCATGCTTTCCTGCCTACATTCTGGTGTGAGGGGATGCTCACCATCTCCTGCGATCCCTCAGAGCGAACAGCCAAGGGTGCTTTTCCCATGGCTGCTCAGGAAGCGTCCGAACTAGCTCCCTGTGCTGGAGCCCTGAGGCAGCTCTGGTTTCTAACCGGCTGCCAGGTGCCATTCAAGCTGTCCTGCTTCAGAGCCGGGGCGAGCTGGATTGCTGCTGCCAGAGCACTGCCATACCCAAAAGTGACAGCCACAGCGCCCTGAGACATCCAGATCAGCACAGCAGAAGGGGCTGGGAGGACGTTTAGGGAAGCCCTGGTTCCTGGTGGTTTGGAGGCACCAGAGAGACTCTGACCTCTGGAAAACACCAGCGAGAACAGATCCCACAGGCCTTGCTCCAGAGCAAAGTCCTTGCAGCTTCAGACAGAGTGAAGCCCAGGGGAACCTGACACCTTCCCTGCCCCAGAAAAAGCTCTGCAGCATGTGACACTCCCAAATCTGGTGGACAGGTCACACTGATTTGGGGGTGCCTCACATACCCTCAGCTCCCTTGCTGGAGCAGCTGACATGGACTAAGCTCTCAGGCTGGACAACACCTGGCCTGAGGGTGGGTGCCCTCTCCTCTGAGCACAGGTACGGCACTTCCCACTGAGCACAGCTGGACCTCGCTAGCCAGCCGCTCGGCTCAGCCACCAGCAGGCACCTGCTGACCGGAGGCAGCCATGGCACTGCAGTGCAAACCACAGGCTTGAGGGCAGTTACCGGTTTCGGCCACCCCAGTCAAGCCCATCTTCACCCTGATTGAAGGCAGACATATGAGCAGCCGCAGCCAAGGCACCATCCAAGGAAGAGCTCTAACGCCACTGCCTTTTACTGCTAGAGTTAAAGCGACATTGCTTTCTGGTAGCTCAGCGCCAAGCTACCAACAAGCAATGCTTGAGCATGCAGAAGACGGAAACTGTCAAATGATACACAAGTCCTCCATGGCAGCGCACAAACCAGTAAAGGATTTTGCTGGTTAGTCAGCAACTTGCAAAGAAGTCAGTGAAATAGAGACTAACTGTGTACACAGCTGGAGGACGGGTCTGTATAACCTCCCCTATCCCAAAGCAGAGCTGAAATGGATGCCGCCCTCTGCCATTTATAGTAAGCTGTCCACGACTGCAGGCATACAAGAAGAGTTTGCCTGAAGTATTTACGATTAACCCATCAGAAGTTTTAAACAACAGCCAAGTGCCGAGGACACACTGACAAAGCGTGTTCCAGGCATGTATGAAGTGCTGTTATGAAACACCTGCTGAAATATTAAACAAAATGGCTTTTCCAAATTTGGGCCTGTGCCGTGGGAGATTGGCACTTTCCCCACGCGGCCGCTCAGCTGACTCGCATCGGACACTGCCTCGCAGCACAAGTGGGTCACAGCGGCAGCAGGCAGCGCTCCTCCCCTGCAGCCAGCACCTCCAGCTGCCTGGGTGACCCTGCTGCTGGCAGCCGGCGCTAGGAAGACAGGGCTGGGACGGAAGGGACAGCGAGGGACAGCAGCCACGTCGAGACCTTTCTGGGACTCACTGTGGGGTTGGGGAGGGGGTGCCTTTCTGTTAGAAACGGTGAAACAGCACTGGAGAGAGACCATGTCCTTTCACTCTCTCCTCCCAAAAGCTGGAAGTCATTTAAACCAGGAGCACGTTGTGGCACAAGTACCTTTCTGCAGAAACCCTCTGAGAAAAAGCTGTGTTTTCCCTCATGCAGGCGGTTACGGTACTTTACCAAACCCATTCACTTTCCAAGTTCAGGGAAAGCCCCAAAGACGACCATTTGAAATTCGCATTTGAGAAGTCGTTGCCTTCCACTGCAGAGCTGCTCTTCCAGAGAGAGCAAGAGTCCCAAGAGGGACGCGCTCTGTCGCCGCTGGCTCACGGGGCTGGTGCCAACCGCTGCTGCAGTTTGAGAGGAAATACAGGTGACCCTGGAAGTTGTCAGACTTCGAGAGCATCCAGGCAATACTCTAGATAAAAACAATCACCTCTCCCTTATAGTTTGAGTTTAAAGATCATTTTCCTTAAAGCTTCATCAATGTTTCAGAAGCTGTAGCTCTGTCGCTGTTGCCAGACAAATCCCCAGAGAAACTTTGAACGCAGCCACACAATGTTCATGCTGAAAAGCTTTTCTCGCCAGCCAGCTAGGTGTGGGGGCTTGCACGGGAGAGGATAAGAGCAGAACAGGTGAAGGTTGGTCAGCTATTCACGAACAGCTACCAAAGTGCACAGGGTAAAAAACAGTTCAAAGGAAGGCTGGATGAACTGTTGCCAGCCAAGGCTCCCGTTGAGCTGGAGACATGGTATACCAATCCTCTCATTTTGGACACTGTGCAACTGAACATCAGCTTCAAAGCACTAACACAAACACAGCGACAGAAGCACCCAAGGAAATCAAGAGTGCCTGGTAGCACCCTTGTTCACACTTCCCAGCCTACACATTATCACTACGTTAAATGCAGAGGATCCCCTGCAAACAGCACAGTAAGGGACAGCACAACAAAACCCAAAGCACCTTGCTCAAACCTCTCAAAATCATGTGCCAGCACGTTGCTGATGCAAGGTACCCAGCGTCTGCCCAGCTCACCTCAACCAGCAGTTTTTCATTGAGAGAGATCACGTTTTCACTGGAATAGCTTTGCCACCAAAACCCCAACCCAAAATACGTCAGTTAAGGGAGCTGCCGGTTTTGGATGCTTCTTGTCAGGACCCTGAATGCCTCCAAGGTAAAGCTACCCAGTTTGCTGTGACGAGCCTTACTGGGACTTCATTAGCAGCTTTGTGCCCCTCTTATGCCATACCAGGGTCCTTGCCACTATGAGCAGAAGCCCATTAGCACTTTGGGACTGGTGGGCCAACAGAGAAGAGAAACGAGGGTGATTTCTCTCAAAGGCACCAGACAGCACTCAGTTTTAGGCTCAAGTTTTGATTCTTCCATTGTTTTTTCTAAAACAGGACAGGAGAGGGTGTAAGCTGAGCAGACCCTCCCATCTCCTAATCAACATTAAAGACTGTAGATCACAATGAATCACGCTTACCCTGAAAATGGTAGCACTCCCTGTAATCACATAGTACCAGCCCGCACAATCCAGTGCAAGTAACTCCCACTTTGTTTTTAAAACAAATACTATAATACCTCATTATTTCATGTACAGTCTCCTTTATCTTAAGCATACACATTTTGTTTCTTCTCATACCTAATTGAGATGTTAATCATTAGCTCCATGAGGGAAAGGCATGAGCAGTACTTTTCACCCAGTTTGGTATAAACTAAAATCATGACCTTAGACTGTAGTGCTCCTTACAGCAGTGCTTTACTGGGTCTACAGGGAGTGCAGAACAAGGATACTGCTGTGATGATAGAACCAGCCCATCCTGTGCCAGGGCCCAGGCACAGACATCACTGTTAAGGCACTGACTGACCTACACGGGGAGTCCCCACCCTGAGAGCAGGCAGCGACAGCGCCCAAGAGCTCTCGAGCTCTGCAAGCCCTCCCAGAAGCCTTGCTGCATGTCACCAAGGGCCCTTGTCTAGGTATTTCAGGTATGACATCCAGGCAGACAGCAAGCAAAAGCTCTCTTCAGGCAAGCTAAGGGGCAGGCTCAGCAAAGAAAACAGCGAGAAGTGAGGTGCGCACACCCCCAGGGTCAGCCCGGCCTAGCACTGGCCAGCTGCAGGAGGGACTCTTTCCTCTTCCTGAGGTGAGAGGACTAAGAGCACGAGAAAAGCAGTAAGTCTTGATGTTTACTTCTTCTTTAGCTCCAGCCACGTGCTAGCACATGGACACACTCTGCACGCACACAAGTTACGCTCCCAGCTGCTGTGTGCTATGAGGCAAGGCCTGGAGTACACCAGAGGATACAGCAACAAGCAGTTTAGCAGCCACTGCTACTGCAGGCCAAAAACTCCTCCCATGGTATCTTAGCAGCTGTTTGCCATAGCAACAACTGTTCAGAGCAGAAGTATTAATTAATACTGCAGTCTTCTCTCCTGGGAGAAGCACGCAGCAGAGAAGGGACCAATAAGCCTTTCCCCGCATGTGAATAAAGTGGTTTCTATCACAAGCCACTTCTGCACCAAGAGCTTTGTTTTCACTTGTCCAGGCAGCAAGCAAGCGAGAAGTCTTCCTTAAAACTGCACGACACAATTTTAATATTAATTTCTTACAGGGTTAAGTGCTGCCTGCAGCGGATTGCTAAGTCAGGTCAGTCTGTGCATCTGGTTCTACCTTCAAAATATCCTTACCCCAGTCCTTTCAAAGTCTTTCCGTTCAGTGTGGAGGCCAGAGAAGGGAAGTCAGCACAAGGGCGTTAGTGGCAGCCAAGGGATGCAGAGGTGACAGTGACTAGAAATCAACTGTTTCTGAGCCGCTTTGGGGTGCGCACTTTAGGTCTGCAGACCTAGCACTGCAGGAGAAGCACCCAGCCCTGACCTCCCAGCCAGCCACACGCCCTGGAGTAAACCCCATGCAGACAGCAAGCGCGGAAGAAGCGATTGCGTGACTGGAGAACAGGGACCCCAGGACTTCAACTAAAACTTTCACTCTAGCTGCCAACAAGGTTCCTCTCTGCCCCAGGCCTCCTCCCTTGCCCACAAGTCCTGCAGGGCAGAGCAGGGGCACAGATGAGATCTAACTCCCTTAGCAAGAAAGGCATTTAATTATGCTTTTCCCTCTCTGGGAATGTGTTCTCACACTTAACAGCTTCATACCTGTCACATCACATTCCCCAGCTCCCCAACACCTTCCTGCCCAGAGGCTTTCACTGTACATACAGTCTCTACCGACACCATATTCAGATTTCAGGAAATACCTTAGCACTGTCCTGAAATGGATACCAGTCAGAGCAAGATGGAAATACAATAGCCTACTTCCAAGTAAAAATATTCCAAAGTTGCAAAACGGTCAGAGCAAGTTTCACAATTCCCAGCTCCAAACCTAAACAGCTCTACTGCCAGAGCCACCTGGGCAAAAATCAGGTATCAAGGAATCAAAGTGCCCATGAGTATGGGTAGTTTCACCTGCAAATCCCCTCTGTCCCCAGACAGCTCTGGCTGACCCAGCCCGGATTTCAGCCTTGACTCAAGCAGAAGCGAGTGACCTACAACTACCAACGCTGGTATCAGACCCGCCCTCTTCCGTGGCTGTACGACTATATCCAGCAGTTTAGGAAGAATTCTGCCTTTCAGTTCTCGCAAGTCTGAGAAGCTCTTACAGTCACCTTAGAGAGCTGTTTCAGCTTTCAGGGAGCTGAACACGCAATACGTTTCAGGGAAATTACTGTGCAGGCGTGCCAAGCAAGCACTTTCCAGAGCCAGCACTGCACTGGCTCTGCCTCACACAAGGGTCAAGTTGTTCCCCTCTCACACGCTGCATGTGCTCTATGCACGGGTTATGTGTGATCATAAACTGTGCAGAAGATTTTCTTGCAGCTGAGCTCAGGACTAGGAAAGAGGTGAGTGCCCTCAAGCAAACAAAGATGGGATTCAGAGAGCTTTGGGATAATGGAAGTGGCATTTATGGAAAGAATGGCATTTATGGAGTATGGATATATGGGCACTCCTTAAAGGAGGAAAGCATACCTTATGCAGTAAGCACTCAAGTGTCTGCAGGATGTCAGCAGGCATTGGCCAGCCCTCCAGAGCACTATAAACCCCGCCAAACAGGTTAGAAAGTGTACAGGAGCCATGTCATATAAGAAATCAGCTTCCCCCCCAGCTCAGAAAAAATCCAGTAATTCAGGGCTTCAGAACTTTCAGTTCTCTTCTAGACTGCAACAGATGCAGAGATCTCCTAAAGTACAGAATTTGAGAACTTCCTCTAACATTTTCTTTTTAATCAGTGGAATCTTAATTTACTATTAAAGCAAGGAGGCATTTCCCACCAAGTCAACTGCAGTGCTAAGAACAGCACATCTCTCAGCTCGAGCCAGTGTTTTCATTGAAAATCAGCATCAGTCCTAGATTTAAACAAGACTTGGCTTGGAGGGATTTATACAGCACAAACTCAGTCTTACAAGGGTCTTGCAAGAGTGTTCTGGGTGACAGACAGGAGGGACAAAGTCCAGTTTTAAAGCAAAGGGAATGTGCCACAGCAAGCAGTCACTCAGGACAGCAAGAGTCTCCTTGAGCAGTCCCGTCAGGGCTCAAGCACCACAATCCGTGCAGTGCTTCCAGTGCTGGAAAAAGGCTTTTGCAATTTGCTTCTCACCTAAGCCAGGTGCCCAGCTGACAGGGACTGTCCAGACAGTAGCCTCATTTAGTTTGGTCTACTATGGAGCCAGCCAGTTTGTCTGAAGCATGTTTTCAGATACAGGACCTCCATTTGGAGATCCTTTTCTTTGCATCAGGCTTTTCTCAGATTATCTCCTCCTTGGGGGGTGAAAAGCAGTGAAGGCGAGGTCAGACATCAGGCCCAGGACAGCACTGTTTGCCAGCAAACAGCCCCCACCATTTGTGCAGTCAGCTGACACGAGGGAGGGATGATACAGCAATCTCGGGGGAAGAGAGAACACCAGGTTTTAATGAACACTACCATATGAGAAGGAGATAAGAGGACAACTGCCAAGTGAGGTTTTTTTTTACGGCAGGACACCAGCTGTCTGGAGCTGCAGGTCCTGAAGGTAGAGTGACAGTTAAACTAAATGCTCCAACAGACTGCTTAGAAAGGGTCAAGGTACAGAGAGAACGCCTGCTGGAATTGCTACATGCTGCTCTCCCAATAAACTTCAGCTGGGAAGGCTCAGCTCAACAGAGTTTGAGAAGAGAGGTGGTAAACACTGAAAGGTGGTAAACACTGAAAGGCACTAGAGAGCCTAACCAGAATGGTAAGGATCCCCTCCTCTGCACACTGAGACCCGTAAAGAGGAAAAATCCACTCCTCTAGCAGAAGGCAGTGACCATATCTAGGTGACCCGTTTATTTCTGCAGCTGGTCAAACATTAGGAGGCAGGCAGCATCACTGTGACTATTACTCTTATCACAGCCAGCTTTGCTACAAGTAATCAACTTCCAGAAATAAGATTTCCACCCTGTGCGTACAATAGGTCAAAGGCAATACTGAGTTTTGTTTGCCTTCGGTTGGAAGGAAGGCTGCTGACAGAGCCTGGCTCCCTTTAGCACAGCACAGAATAGCCTCAGCCATTACGTTGTTATGTATCAACGGGGCTGGGGGAGGAGAAATTAAGCCAGGCAAATTGCTAACATCAGCTAATGCTTTCAAAATTAGTATGTTACTTCGTACTTTGGCTCATTCCACTTTTTAAAGCACACCACTGTCAACAGCATTACATTTCACCTCTAATTTACACAGTCAAGAAAGTACCTGCTGACCAGTCAACAGATACTGTAATTCCTTATGCCAGTTGATACCAAATTATTCTATAATGAACATATTGGTGGGGAAATGGGATATTTTCTGGAACGAGATATTTTCTTCCTCCTAAGCTGCTCAAGAAGGCCCAGCTCCTTACGCTGTGCTCCACACAGGCACCACGCTCCTACTGCTCCACGTTTCCCCGCTTTGTCCTGGTGCAGGTGAGTTCCCTCTAGCTACCCAAAGCTTTGTGTGACACTGAATGGCAGGTGTACGGTATTCCAGGAACTCACACCTGGACAGACATGAAGACAGTCCTCAGTTTTTACAACAGGAAAGATGCAGACAGAAATCAGCACAAGTCAGTTCACGGAGCTATGAAGTTCACAGAGCTGGATACCCCTAAGGACAACATCCCTCAGGCTCAGCATGGAAATTATGAGCTCTAAGTAAAGGCCAAGTTGTCCGGTCAGTTACTAGCCTTTGCAAGATGCAAGAAGTATTCTTCTCCACCTGAAGAAGAAACATATGCTTCAAGGCCTTTCACGCTCAACAGTGTTGAGGTAGCGAGGGTGACTCTGAGGGGGTGCAAGCTTCCACGCGCTGGACTCCATCCACTCTGGGAGAAGGGACAAAGGACCACCAGCTGCTGGTTTCAGCTGCAGTCTCCCTCTCTTCTACAGCACTGTAATATGTGGGAGGCATACGGCCAACACCACTGAATCTTAACGTGTAAACTGCAAGCTGATTTCTGCAACTCAGACCATCGTCATGGCTAACTAACCGTACACAGACGGTCTACAGTGGACTGTAGTTGTTCTCGTTCAGCGCTGTTCTGGATCACGCCTTCCTCCAACAAGCCTGTCTGTATGTCCACCTATTCAATGTCATATTGAAAAGATGACAACATCCTCCCTTTCTCAGCTATTTCTAGCAGAGTTATTGCTTGCGTACCAGTAGTAACTTTCTCTTTCCAGCCTAGATGTTACCTGCCCATGCCAAGCATGACCCCAACAAGAGGGCCCGAACGGGTGCTGCAGTGGGGAGAAGCATGGCTGCAGCACCTAACTCATGTCTGTGCTGCTCAGCCTCAAGAGCCCTTCAACAGCAGCCTTTGAAACAAGGCTCAGTGGTTCACAAGCTCTTCTGCAGCGTGGGTGAAAACCAATACTAAGTTTAAGCTGTTTCCCCTGTTACATCTCAGATGCGGCTTTCTTTTTAATACTGAGAGCAAGCCATATTAGTTTTTTTTTTTCCTCCAGGGGCCAATTGGACACACTATGTCCATTGCTACTCCAGACAGGCGATTAGATTAAAAAACACCATCACCATGAAATGCTACTTTACCATCAGATTTTGAGAGCCCAACAGTAATTATTGCCATCTGGGTGATTCACTCAATACCAAGATATGATGCATAATTACTTCCACACATTAGCACACCGGCTACGATACACAACGTAAGAGCCTGCTTTGCAGTTTGCCTACGCAGTAAAATAGCTCTAAGCATAAAACTTAAAGTATAGCAAATTTCTGAGTTTTCAGTGTAGACACACAGTTGCTCAGAAATGCTAATGCATTCCTTGCAGTAGCTTAGTTCGTTAGATTAAGCAAAGTCATCTAGGAGAGCAAAACATCTGCTCTGAATGGAAAGCATCCACACAGTAGCTCTTCCCAGATAACTGCTTGGAGACACCGTAAGAACTGACAAGCCACATTAAATCATGCCAGACCAGCTAGGCAGACTGGAATGACGTGATTAAATTTAGATGTCAATTTTTTTATATTAGAGGTTCAGCCACGCCAACAGATATAGAGCATTAGTATAACAGATTTTTTAAAAAATAGCTTTTTTAGGGACATCCACCCTGTATTAAGACACTCCTAGAGGTGATCATTAAACAAAGCCTCATTGAAAGCTCTCTCAGCAGACTTCTGTTAAAGCGTCACAGGACAAAGATCAGGTTCCAGTTGGATAAACTGGCCAAAAAGGAGCAAGGGGTGGGGGTGGGAAAAAGAGCAAGGGATGTTTAACAGAAGGAGAATCAAGAAAAAGGAAAAGCTTTTGCAGACAAACACAAAGCTATAGCCCTGACTTCATTTTACACATATTAATAAATGTTTTTGTATGTTACATCCACTTCAACAAAATGAATGCAAACTAGAGGCTCCTGAGGTGAGTGCAGAGACGACACATGGCTACAGGAAGGCAGTTCAAAGACACGACTTACCAGAAGATCTTTGGTTGGTGGGTTAGGGCACCGTTTCTGCAGAACTGCACTTGCAGCTTTGGTTTAACAAAACCATGCCTCCTGCAGCACAAGCCCGGGCTTTCACTGAAAAGACGCACTCAAACACTTAGCTACTTGTCCTCTCCCATTTCCCAGCCTACTCCTTTGTGCTGGTCCATAGGTTTGCGAGCAGAGCAGAGACCTCATCTGAGCAGAGGATGTTCAGTGTCATCAGCTGCCTGATCTAGTGGGATACGAGATCCTTTAAGCCTCCAAGGCAGCAGACCTGGCTCAAAAAGTCAGACTGTCCAAAGGTGCAGACCCCGCTCTCCCTTCAGCTTCTGCTAGCATATCCCTCTTTGTGGCTACAGCAGTAAAGCAACACTTGCACTAACCAAAGACGTTCTACATGGGAGACTAGGAAAATTTTTCCCCCCAGTACAAAGAAATGCCTGTTAGCCACCCCAAAACTGTGTGCATTTCCCAGGGAAAACCCTGATCACGCTTTGAGTCCCTGTGGTGGTGGAGGTGGGAAGCATCACCACGCTGCTGCCTCCTCCTTCTCAAAGGCAGACCCCTTGAGGTTTTCAGTGACCTGCACTCATTCAGGTTCTTGTTCACTCACACCAATTGCTCACTGCTTATATTTGTGTCTTCTGGCCAGACCCACAGCAGAATATTCCTGACGTCTTAACATCAGCTATAAATCCAGAAACGTTTTTATACACAGTGGTCAGCAGTCCACCATTTTAGTCAAGAATACTGGGGAAAAAAAAAAGTTCTTGAAAACATCCTCTCCACAGTTCAGTCTGTCCACCCATCTATGTCGACACTCCTTTGGATTCACCACAGTGAAAAACTCTTGCTAGGAACCTCTCAAGTTCCAGCTTCCCAAAAAATGAGGGCTTTGAAAAGACCTTTGTCACAGGGCACTGCTGAGTCACAGTAACATGAGGTGGCAGAGGGGCACAGCAGGCAGTTATCACAAACTGCAGCAAATGCCTATAGACCTCGGTCCTCAGCAGGCCCCAAGTGCAAGCACACATTGTCTCCAAGCCATGGCAACAACAGTACGTGGAGAATGACCTTAACGTGCAATGGCCAAAAACAGCTTTGCGGAAGGGCAAAGGCCTTGGGGAAATTATCCGAGTCCTGACAATTTTCCAAGTGACGTCAGCTTCGATACTCACTTTATCAGCCAGTCTTTACAGCAGTAGTATCTGAAGCGCTAGTACCTTGCATTGCTGGAAAGCACCGACTTTGGTTTTGATTTCATGTTCATGTTAGTCTCCCTTCTTTCCACCCCAGGTCAGTCTGTCCGTGACCATGCCAGACACACCCAGCACGTACAAACCCTGAGTCTCCTTTCCTCCCTGAGAGCAGCTCCCACCTAAAGCCTAGTGCCTAGGCAGAACCTCTGCAGAAGTGCTCCCCACACACCCTCCCTCAGAGCAGCCCCTTTGGTAGCTCTGCATACATCCTCTGCCACCCCAAGGCAGCCAGAACATCTATAGGTACTTAAGACTTCTCAACTGCTTAGGCCTGTTTGTGATAGTCACTGCAACAGAGGAAGAGAGGCAGTGATGGCTTCTGGCTTCTCAGCCTGGACGAGTATCTTTATCACTGAAGAAGACTGAAAGAAGGCACTGGAGCTGGCACAACAACATGAGTCCCAATGCTGATGGTGAGGGGGTGAGTACACCCCCATGATGTATGAGCGGAGATTTCACAATCAGCCTGTGAAACACTGACGAGAATAAACTTGGTGTCCTTACCAGCAAGACAAATAACTACAAAAAAAACCCAGGCTAAATCCTCCTCTTCCTGACAGGGAAAAGGCAGGGACCACATCCAACCTTGCTGGTTGTTGAGGCTGGAAGGAGCTCTTGGAGATCATCTGGTCCAACACCCTGCTCAGGCAGGGTCAGCTAGAGCCAGCTGCTCAGGATCACTGTCCAGTCAGGTTTTGAGTATCTCCACAGAGGGAAGCTCCATAACCTCTCTGGGCAACCTGTACCAGTGTTTGATCACTGTCACAGTAGAAAAGTGTCATCTTGTGTTCAAAAGCAACCTCCTGTATTTCAGTTTGTGCCCCTTGTCTCTGGTCCTGTCTCTGGACACTACTGAGAAGAGTCCATCTCCCTCTTCTTCATTCCCTCCCATCAGGCATTTATACACATGGATAGGCCCCCTGACCCTTCTCTTCTCCAGGATGAATAGTCCCACCTCTCTCAGCTTCTCCTCATGCTCTGGTCCCTTAATCATCCTCTTGGACCTCCTCTGACAATTTGAGCCTGCAGGTTACCCCATGAGAGCTGTGGGTGCCAGAGTAAACCAGCAAACCATATTAAGGGGATGCAGCACAGAGATGGACCAGCCGATGCCAAGATAAGTTGCACCGTACTCCTTCCCTTCCCCAGAAATCTGTATTTTTCTACAGAACAATAATAGCTTCAGGAAAAAAAAAAAATCAAAAAGCCCAGGAATGATTCCAATGGCACTATTAGATCACTTGGAGAGAAATTCATGGGCTTAAGAAAACTAACCATGTTAATTCAGTAGGAACTGTGCATTTGAATATTACGAGCTTTAACTGTGGAGTCTTTGGTTGAAACTCACCAACCAAGAGACAGGCAGAAGGAGAGTTGTGGCAAATCTAAAGCCAGCAAAAAGCATGTATAACAACCTCAGCATAAGTTCAGCAGTACCTTCCAACAGCCAGAGAACTGTTAGAGACACAACAGCAAAATAAAGCAGGAACACAGGCTATAAACTGAATCGCTACTTCGAACAAGTCTCCACCTCCCCCAGCCCCATTAGGGCCAGATGCTGGTAACCATATTAACTCAAGATCAACACGTACTCATGTATTTGCAAGCCAGAAAGGGTCACGCTTACATCGCACCATGGCTGCTAGGCATACCTGTGTTTTTAGGCCCATCTGTGTACACTGGTCCTGGAGGCGGAGGTGCATTTTGCCATCCATACTGGGGATAACCTTGATAACCTGGCTGGCCGGGCTGGTAGGGCCCAGTAGGTCCGGGAGGATAGCCTGGGTATGGGCCAGGAGGAGCACCCGGTTGCTGTGCATAGGGTGGGTAAGGGGCAGTTGGGCCCGGGCCAGGGTAAGGTGGAGGATTTTCGTAGTTCATGTGGGATGCAGAATCTGTCCTGCAGAAAAAGGAAAACAAACAGAATAACTGGTTTGCTTTTGTCTGCTTCATCCATGATCACATAATTCCCATTTCAGACTGCTCTCCAGCAGACCCTACATTAAGTATGAGAAACAGACCTCAGATTACCTGGTCAAGCAGTGAGTCTATTTTTAACCCCATCACAGGGGCAGAGACCGAGTTGTGATTTCTTTTAAGTGACAGGAGTTAGCTCTGCAGCAGCATGACTTGCTGCTTTCCGGTCATGCTATTCACCCCAAGACATTTAACAGTCTTACAACTGCAAAGCAAAAGCCTCTGCTTCCGCTCACGATTAAATTGCTTTCAAGAGAGATTTAGACACGATTACTTCATGTTTCTGTCAATATTAGAAGAAAAACATGCAGAAACGCATCCTGTTCCACACATGTTTGATAGCTTCAACAGGAGAAAGAGTGAACACAAATGTCCATTACATTTCTGTTATTGTTACAAGGACCTAGACCAGCACTCTGGAGCAAGACTGTATATGAATAATTTCCTGATGACACTGTAACCCAGCACATCATGTATTCTTCCAGTAATATGCAACTGCATCATTAGGCAGCCACAAGCAATCAGGACCTTGGGTTCAGTCTCATTCAAAAAGCGACATTAAAGACACCTCAGAGAGTCGATGTTCAGAAAACCTATCTAATGCATTACTCATGGTACAGCCATCAAAACACAAGACCATCATAATAATGCAACTTCAATTAACCTCTAAGCAGCATGACTAAGCAAACCACTTCTTACGCTGGGTTTCTGAAGCCTCTCCCTGTTTGAGAAACAGAAGTGTCCTTAGTACCACGTGTTCAGGAACCATCCTGACCAAAGTAGCTGTACTCTGCTATTTCCTTTCACCATTACAGAGTGCAGAAGGGTCACCATTTCCCCTTCGCTACACACCACCTCCCACACGCTCCAGGCTTCAGGGAGAAATACCAGAAGCGTAATTTGCCTCTGCTGAGGCTCGCTGCTGCTGGCACAGAGCAGGAGAAGCTGACAAGCAAGATCCTCTTTGGACGGTGCTGGAAAGGGCAAGCAGCCAGGCTAGACCAACCCGAATGCTCAGTACTGTGCACCCACTCTTGGGACGTGCAGGTTTCGAGTCCAGAGGAGACCATTAGCACATCCAGACTGAGCTCTGGCATGACGCAGATTAAAGAATTTCACCTTTGTAACTCTATAGCGAGCCCAGAGCAGTCATCTGCCAGGCAGAAGCCAAGTGAGTCAAGCCTCTGGGGCTATGTTTAGCTGCTGCAGTCCCTGATAGTGTTGAAGTGAGCTTTGTTTTTTTATGGCTTGCTATTTCATCACCTCAGCGAGCGTCAACTGCCGCTCCCCAAGGAAGGATCCCTAGGCTCTCCGCTTATTTACATGTTACTCCTGCCCGAATGTCGCTAGCACAACACTTGCTGCAGTACAGGTATCATGGGGCTCTCCCACAGATGCAGCCACGTACCACTCTCTCAGTAACAGCCGGTCTGATCACACACGATGTCCAGGAGAGCGTTGCCGACTCAAAATGACTCCAGAGGCGCGCTCCAAGGGAACCGGGCTGACGTCCCTCCCATGACGACACCGAGAAGCCCTTCAGCCTCAGCAGGCTGGCTCTTCCTAGGCCTCCCCAGCCTACAGTTGTCATTCACCTGAATTCATTCTAACGCTCCTCTTGCTGTGCACACCAGGCACAGCCCCAGTTAACTGCTAAGGCAGTGCTGTAACCTTTCAAATGATATTTCTTAATGCCTTTGACAAGAGTTTTAACTGTTCAACCAATGCCAAGGATTTTATTTTTTTTTTCCATTGCCAGGCCAGCCAGACCGCTTAACTGCTCATTTAAAAACAGACAAGCACAACTTGAGGCTATTTAACCACTGTAGTGCACTGCAACACCTCTACCAAGTCTGCAGCAAGGAAAGCCTCCCTTCAGAGAGACAGTGAAAGGCAGGCAGCAAGCCCTACAACTCACTTCAATGCAACAAACTAGATAATTGGGACACAATGGGTCACTAATGCTCATCTAACCCAGAAAGCCATCCCAAAATAGCAGCCAAAAAACAAGTTCCCAGGGAAGAATAAGGCCAGAGTGACTGCGTGTGAATACCTACATATTGTTGCACATGGCAGGGTAAATTTGGTGCCCAGGCAACCAGCAGAGCCCTGTGAACGTCCCTGAGTTTGCTTAGCCTCCCTGAGCCAGCATACAGCTGTGGTGACTACTCTGGCGCAAGTGGATCCAGAGCTCTGCTGCGTGCCTTGTGGAAAACTGTCTCCTGCCCCACTGGCGTGACCACAGGAGGCAGGGATCAGCAGTCACCCTGCTGAATTTAGGGATCCACCATACCAGGGAGGAGGTGAGTGGGAGCCCCCCGTTCCAGGCCCAAGAGTCCCAGCCCACTGTCTGCTCCTTGGGCAGGAGCCAGCCCCTCCACCCACCCCCCCCTTCTCTAAGCCCCTCCAGGTTTGTTCTAGGCTGTAAGTTGGCATCCTAGATACATATATATGTGTGTATATATATACACACACACAAGCCATTCAAAAGCAGCAAACCACAGATTATGTCTTTCGTTCATAACCCTTTTCTTAAGAACCCCCAGGACTCAGCGTGCTTTGGTGATCATTGCCAAGCTCCAGCAGAGAGTTACATTAATTACTTTGGTTTTCCAAAGCCCTCCTGCCTAAGAGGATGGTCAGCTCAGCCCACCCTTCCCAGTAAAGTTCAGCGAAGTCCAGTCTTCAGTCCCTTCATATACATCAATTAATTTATCTGCATTCAATATCGTTGCCATGTTAATGCTGTAGCAAGGCTTAAAAGATTTTGCAATTCTTCAGTTGGCTGTGAGCTCAAATTCAGGCAGTGGTTAACTTATACCTAGCCATCACACCGGTCCCTTACCATGGGGACATGTGCTGGGACCCCCAGGAGCCATTCGCTCCCTTTGGTAGCTAAGCAGGGAGCATGCCCACTATGCCGTGGCTGCCTGGTTTCGGTACCAGCACCGAGCACGGGGCCTTCGGAGAGCTGGTACAACCACCAGTGAAACCACACCGGTAGAAAAGCAGCTCTGCGGAAAGGTCTGAGATGCATATCAGCTGTACAGGGCTGTACCTGGTAAAGCTTAGAAACCACTAAAGAGAGTGGTAAGATGAGAGCCTGGCTAAAACAAACAGTCATGGGGGATGATGAGTAAAGAAAACTGCACATCAGCTCTGCAGCGAAGTCCAAGAAACCAGACAGAAGGAGTTAAAAATTCAAGTCTGACAACAGCTAGAGTAGACAGGGCAGTGGTGGTACAGGGAACAAGAAAGAAATACCAGTGCTCTTGGTCTGTAATGGCTCCGTGCTAGCCGTGTCAGAGCAGTTTCTGAAGAGGAGGCAGGTTTGGAGTGGAGCTTGTAACCGAGCTCCTGCCTCTACTGCAGGAGAGGGACTGAGGAGAAAACAAGAGTCTATTAAAAGTCAGAGAGATGCCTGGGCACAGATCTCAGAAGAACAAAAGTACAGCAGAAAAGATGAAGAATGATATTAAGAAGGGCTTATTCCACCAGGGCTAAAGTTACTTTTCCCCTCAAAGTCAAAGGTAAAGTAACAGAACTGAGATTAGGCAAGAAGCAAAAGAGAATCCAGCAAGAACAGTTTCAGTATCAACTGTGTTGGAGATTTGTCTGTGATGAATGAGAAGACTCCTGAAGAGTTTATCGAGGTGTTCAGCAAGCCCGGGAGGTGGTTGCGGAAACCAGGTCTTCCAGAGGTACCAAGTACTACTTCTGCCCGGTTCCTCCCAGTGCTGTAAGGGTCAGCCATCTCGCAATGTCTTTGTCCCCAGTTACATTCTCGGGAAGAATTTTTCCTTGTGCCCGACTTCCACTATCAGTTACTGCCACACACATACCCTTCCCTACTGGCTCTTTTTGAACTGTGTGACAATACGTAGACGTTCCTCATTCTCATTAACTCATACATGATTTTACACGCTTCCTAGCCCTATTTACTCACCTGGATATGTGTTTGCAAGGCAGAGCCTTGAATCATTAGGCAGATACTTTTCAGAGACATACTTGAGCTCCTAGTCAAACATATTGTCAAGCTTTGCTGTGAGTTCTCACCCCAACTAGTAATTGCACATGAGCTGCAACCAAGGCCAACCCCTACAAGCTTTCATCAAGGCTCATGTCTGTGGGTTTCCCAATGAGCACCTCTTGGAGGCCAAACTTGAAAGAATGAAGCCAACGCATCGGTAAAGCCCTTTGTTTTTCACGGCACTGCAGGAGATCCATCAGGGAGTACAGCACTGCACTGTCTCACCAGATGTGAAACTTCATTTAGGACTAAACTAATGAAGAGATTTCCTTGACTGTCACTAAGCATTTGCCCTATCTGTTGCTGGTTAACGATAGAGAAATTGATAGTCCACCCAAAGAGAATGACAAAACATGTTCCTTCTCTCCCCCCACATTAGTGCTTTTGCTAAGAGGTAAATTAGTTAATATATCCTTAAGCTTCCTTAAGCTATCATTGAATTCCTTTGTTCCACACTGCTGAGCAAACATCACTTCCCCTACCCTAACAGAAGGGTTTATTTTTAAGGAAGTAGCTTACCATACCCCAAAAGGCTGCGCCGTCTCCCTAAAGCCTACAAAAAAGAAATCACTGAAGTAGGTGTACACACACAATATATCATATAGACAACTCATATGGCACTATATGTGCCTCTGTGTGTGTGTGTATACACACAGATACATATATACACACACAGAGAGCTACAAATACGTAAGAACCACCATCCTACATGAGAACATAAATCCCTCTACATCTGCAACCTGTCGTGGACTAAGACTTCGAAAAAGGTGCAAGTACAGAACTAGGATGCTTATATATATACAGAACTACGATGCTTTGTATACACTGAACTACGATGCTTTGTATACACTGAACTACGATGCTTTGTATACACTATATATATTTTTCTTTAACATGTCCGTTTTGGCAGCCAATACACCTTAGAGAAACAAATTCCATCATTAAGCTTTGAAAACACCTCCTTCTTTCAGATTGCTTTGAACTTACCGCCTCATATGAGGTCAGCATACCAATGCAGCTGTTACAGAACTAGTCAGTCACTGCTCCTGACTCTCCTCTTCCAGCACACTCATTAATTTATTATCTTTTTTTCTCCAGGCACCTCTCCCGAGCTGAGGACTCTGTGTTTCTACAAAGCCTGTCCTATTCCTTGGTCATTCTTGCTACCCATTGCTGCGCCTTTAGTTTTACCGGTTGTCCAAGAGGGAGCGAGCAGGCTGCATGAAGCTCTGCGGTGCAGTGCTGCAGCAGTCTTCCGCTTTCCATCCCTCTCCTAGCCCACTCCCAGGACAGCTCTTGCCATATGTCAAGCCAAACTCAGAGCTCAAGCTGCACTGTACTAACTGTAACGGCAAGATCCTTCTGAGTGGGAACAGCTCACGTAGAGTCTGTCAGTGCTCATGTACAGCTAGGACTGTCGTCCTCACACACATTGCTCATCTCTTCTACCATTTCACTGACCAGGTATCAGACTCTTCCATGGGTCTCTGAAAACAGCCTTAGTTTCAACCTGGGGAAGTCTCATCATCCGTAAATCACCACCTATTTACCCCTCTTTACAGATCAGTGCATGGTGGATTATGAATCAGGTGAGATCTACCTTTATCCCATCTATGTTTAGGAGTCACCAGGAATGACATTTTTCTCCCCTTAAACTAGGGAAAAAGAAATCGGTAGCCTCATTTAGATACCTGACCACCATCTTACTTCGCAAGAGCAGCTCTGCAGCACAGCATGAGAACCTGAACAGGCAGGACTTTCGGTCAGACGATAAAATGGTGCAGGAAAACAACCAAGAATGAAGAGAACAAGAGAAAGCGTGATGGAAGGAAAGCTCTTCTGTTAGCACGAGGGGTTCCCAAACAAAGAGCCTTCACACTCTGCCAAGACGACCGCGTTTCACCCTTTTCCCTCCTCCAAAAGGCCACTTACAAGGCTGGCGCTCCCAAGCGCATCTTCTGAGGCTTCAAATTGACTGGAGACCAGTATGAATCTGCATCTCCCTGCTGGCGCTGATGACACTTTGTTATCTTGGCAAAATCGAAAAGAGCATGCACAGAAGGACCATCCGCATTTTTATGCAGTAGGTGTTCACAGCTGCTAATCCACCTGCAAGGAAACACCAGTCCCTACAGACAGCTGCCTGCAAGTTAGATCCTTCAAATGAAATCTCCTGTGCAAGTGAATCAATTAAATAAAAAGCTGTGTATGTGGGGGGAGGTGACAGTCTAATCTGGGTACTGAAATGGGGTTAAACACCTGCTGTTGCATAGGGAACAGTGCAAGAAATAACCCTTTGAAAACAAATAGGGGATTAGTAAATTAAAAAAACCAAAGCAGATCAGCAGTCTGGAACACCTAGGTGACCTCGCCCCCCCAAAAAAACCCAATTAGCAGATTGTAGGAACTTAAAGGCAAGAAGCTGTTTGTTTTCAGGACAGCAGAACAAGCTCTGCACCTCAAATGCTGCTCTAGTCAGGAGGAATCACATTTTGAGCATGTCAGATATTGATCGCGCTGGCCTTTGCACAGATGGAGGGCACGGTGAGAGGCAGACATCCTGAGAAGGGCAACCGGGGCACCTTGATGTAACCCACCCCTTCCAATGCCTGCAGTGCTAGGAACTAGTTTTCCAATATAGAGCTCTAATGGAAAGTACATTTAACATCAACAACCCAGCTCCTGGCAATCAGCCTAGAATTTAAATTACATTTCATGTGAAGAGTATCCAAACCAAAAAAAGCACAAGTGGCTTTTAAGTGGCACTGGTTCTGTGTTTCCCTCTCACCAGCTTCTCTGCAA
Source organism: Steatornis caripensis (assembly GCA_013398225.1). NCBI lineage: Eukaryota > Metazoa > Chordata > Aves > Caprimulgiformes > Steatornithidae > Steatornis > Steatornis caripensis. The sequence goes on from VZSC01011786.1 coordinate 257,590, forward strand.
GCTCCATTTAGCGACAAAGGTGAGTTAAGGATAAATTGTAACAGATTCCCTTCCTGCTGCTTCCCTTCCTGGAAGGGACTCCACCCAGGTTTGCCCACCCTCTTCACCAGGCAGCACCAGGAGCCTAGAGTAATAGCTGAAGGACATCTGCACAAGAACTGCACCCACCTTTTCTGACACAGCTGCTCAAAACTATTCTACTTCCCAAAATGCAGGTCCAGGCAGAAGTGAAAAACCCAGCTTTGTGCTATCAAAGGAAGAACTAGAAAGCACTGCTTTCTTCAAACCCATTTCCTTATGAGGTCTCTGGGGCTATGGGATCCTCCACTGCCATAACGAAGACGTGCATTTCCTCACCTTCATGCAAGTGGCTGCCAGGCATTTCCGGCACAAACCCCCCTCAGCTGCTGTTCTAAGTGGCCGAAGCCACCAGATCAAGCAGCTCTGCAGTGAACGACAGTGCTTTGGATGGACAGGAATTTAACATTCTGAGCTCCTGTGCCAGGGTTTCCCTCCCCCCAGTACCCTCCAAGCCCTCCGGAGGCCTGGAGTCTGAACGCCTGCAAATGGAGAGCACACCTGACGTGCGAGGCTGACACTTGTGTCCCTATGAACTGTCATCATCTGCTCTGCCTTCCTGGCAAAACCTTGGCGGCTCTGCATGTTTCCAGGTGGTTTTGGTTTCGAACCCCAGGGTTTTATCAGCGCTAAAGGGGCCGTAGTCGTGTAGACAGTATTGCTGCAGGTGTGACATCCCCTGCCACAGGATGTGTCCTTGCTGCTATCTCCACAGGGCTCTCTAACAACACATCCTCATGCCCACACAGGTTTGCATGCCAGGATTTTCCTGCTGCAGACAAGCTTCAATGTCTCGTCAATTGTTACAAATGTACAAAACCTCTTCAGAAATGCTGCTAGTAACTTTCTGCCTAGTTTTCCTGCTTGCAATATGCTGTCCACCTACATGTTCTGCACAGCAGAAGAAAAGTACGAAGCTAAAATAGCTGCCCATGTAGTTCCTACAATAAAAGGGTTAGTGAAAAAAAAAAAAGTCACACCCAATGCTCTGTTACTGTTATTACATGAACTGCACCCTTATGGGGGAAAAAATGCAGGTTTTTCAGACATCTGATGAAAGGTTTTAAGAACATACAATTTAACACCAGAGACTGACAATTACGATGCCGGGAAGTACCACAGCACAACCCCTCTAGTGATATAAGCCGAGGCATTAGCTGCTGACACACCAGCTGAGACTGCCCAGTTACAAGTGCCTGTGGCAAAACGTACGAAAAAGCAAAGCCCTTTACACAGAAATCACTGCCGATACGGGCACAAACACCCCGGCTTCGGGTTTTGAATGCTTTTGTGCACACTGCTCTTCAAGTCTCTCTATAAAGTGCTACATTAGATGCTTCCAGAAATACTTATTTTGTTCTTAAAGGGATGTATTAAGACAGTTTCATGGTGCAACAAATATCAAACCCAAAAACATCAATGAAAATACTGATTGTCAAGTTAAACTAGACCCTGCAAATGGTAGTTAAAGAAAGCAGCTTTGTTGGTCCAACTGAGAAGAGAATGTGAAACAAACAGTATGACTGGCAACAAAATCAATAAGCACAGTTAATCCATTCATATGCGTTATTCAGATGGTGTTCTGGCAGCATCCCAGCAACAAAACAGCAGTCGTCTTTCACGATAACCTGCCCAGCTCTGATACACTCATGGATTTAGTGAGAGGCACTATGCGGACTGCATGACCATCTTCTGTCATCTCTCAAGCAAAAAACACACTGAAGGGCAGCATACGGCTTCTAAGACACAGTAAAGTCAGTGTATGCAGACATAAACACATGCGTTTTCTACAGCTAAGATCCCATTGCTCGGAAAGACATTTTCATGATAGGCTGGAAAATGGAAGAGACAAAGGATTTTTCGCCTGGCGTTTCCTCACTTTTTTTTGCTTTTCCACATCCTAAGAGCAGTTGTAACACAATGCTTTACTTTGCCTGCAGGGCGTATGCAAGAATCCTTTAATGGCTGTTTGTCACAGGTCACAAGCAAGTACCTCTGATGTCAGCTGTCACAAAACCAAGAAAGCCTTTGCCATACTCTGTCAGAGGTTGAAGAGAAGCTATCACAGTTCAGGGCTCTGCCCTCGATAGCTTATGAGAGTGAATAAAGCTGTAACAATGCATTATAATGCTAACGTAGAAATATATCTTTCTTATATGCAAGTGAAAGAAACAGTAGCTTTTGTTTAGCAGTGGTGGTGCCTGGCTAAGGAATACAACAGACCAGAACATTTCCAAGTACTGCATTCCCTGTGGGCAGGCACTGAAGCACAGCACAGCTCCCTCTCCAAGACAGCAGAGCCATGGTGGCAGTGGCAGCAGGAATGTGCATGCGTGCTTCCACATAACCCGGTCCCGGCTTGGGAACGCTCCCTGGGATATGACTGCGGAGGGCAGCACGCCAAGCACTTCACCCCAAAGTCTGGAGGAAGGCAACCTCTCCCACCCCGGGGCGAGCAGCCTGGGAGGCTTCCAGGCTGCCTTGTGGGAAGCCAAGCTGCAGCCGGCAGGATGCCAGACCCGGCAACACCGACTGCCTGCTTGAATGACTCAGGCTTCTTGCAATCTTCCCCGGTTCCCAAAACCGACAGAGTGCTATTTTCTACTCATTGAGCCATACGGTTTTGGTTCAGAAACAGGAAGTTGAGAAAGACACAATACACAACCGAGAGAGCGGACACCATCAATACCAAAGGCAGGCATTCGAACCCTGCTCATTCAAGTCTTTGGCTGCCACTAGAAGTTTTCACCACCCCCTGCTAAGCCTGCAGCCAGGCCACAGGGAGACCACAAACAGGTAACAGGAGAAATGCAGACCTATGTTGGAAATCCAGAGGTACACAAGCTTGCTCTGCCCTCCTAGAAAAAATTGAGTAACATATTAATCTGATCACACACAGAACTACCCTGAAAACAGGTAGCTCCTCTGTTTACCATAAACACAGCCTTCAGGTAATGCTCCATCATCCCACTGCAATGCTACAAGCGGGAGCATTGCTGCTTATGCTTACAGGAACACCTCTGCTTTTTTGAGCAGCAAGGCACTGCCAATTTTAAATGTAACATGGACCTGAGGGGACACACAGCAGCAAAACACGGGAGCCCTCTCCTCTGACACCGGGGTACTACCTCACAGCGTCTGCTCAGCCCACCAGAGCCCCCAGCCACGGCCAAGCCACTCGTTTACAGGACGTTCTCTTCTCCTCTTCCGCCTCTGCAGATTATCACCAGATTATCACCTACTGCTTTCAAACCGTTAGGGGAATGACAAGTCAGTATTTTAAGAAAGATGGCCTTTACAGCACACGAATAAGAGGCAGAGTGTAACAGACTTAGTGCTGAAGAAGTTTCAGTACTGGGTAAAAACACTGTTCTGTGCAGTGCAGAAGATTACTATCCAGTATGCACGCTAATTCCTGACTGTCCCCAAAAAGCACTGAAGTATGATCACTAAAACATATTAAGTCTCAGTGTTTTCTGTCTCCTCCGCAGTCTGTCTGATAGAGCAATAGTATTCTTATCACCCAATATTTCTATGAAGAACCAGTCTTTTTATTAAAGCAACTGATGCAGCTGAACGAAGAATACTCGTTCCCTGGCACAGCAGCACTTCCCACACCTTGAATCTTGTCACTTTATTTACCACAGCACAAAGGCGGAGGCAGCTGCTCTGCACAGTCATTTTAACTCGCCCACGCTTACTACCTTACCGAGACTTACCCTATTTAGACAATCAGGCCGAACCTTCTGCTCTCACACGTCTCGCAGCAAAGGTGAAAGAACCAAAAGCAAAAAGCACTTTTTTTTTTCTGCCTTTCAGATAGAGCTAAACATGAATCTGGGATGACTGGGACAGATCTTGGTGCCGCCCCGGACAGAGATGGTCTCCCTGCTGCTATCAGAAGGGGCTGCCAGATCTGTGTGGCAGAGGAAAGGAGGCAAGTGCTCGCCTTTCCTTATTCTCCTATGTCACCATGACATTTAATTACCCAAATGATGTCGCCAACAGCTTTAGGAACAGGAAATACAAATCCAGGACAACCATAATGGCTTTTAAACACATGATGCAGCACTATTATTTTTACTCAGTGAGTGCTAGCATACCTCTTGCTCTATGCTAAATAAGCCCATTAGTATTAAACATGCCATCTGCTTTGAGCGCAGATGCCTGCCTTCCTCTTCTCCCCCCACGTTGCTTAAACAATTGCAGCCGAGCAGCACTGTTCTCCCCGACGCACAGGGCAGGGCTATAAAACCCCACAGCACCCCACAGCCATCTCGCTCCCCGCAACGAAAGCCTGCAAGAGTTGAAAGCAACTTTTTGAAAACAAACGTACTGTTAGAGCTGGGCGGGCAGGGAGAGACACCCCCAGGTCAGCAGCACCGCGGCCCAGACCTGCCTGAGGGACTTCGCTGGGGATGCACCCTCCTGCTCCACAACAGCATCCACCCGAGGCGACACCTCGCAGACCCCCGCCACCGGAGCGCCCACCCTAAGCCGGCCTCGCAGAAGTGGCACGGGTCCCTCTCTTCACCCCGAGGTGTTTTCCTCCTCACCCTCCTCGGAGCAGCAACCCTGGCCGGCACGCTCCCCGCAGCGAGGGCCCCCACGCCCCAGTGCTGCCCCACAGCCCACCCCGCTGCCCCACAGGTCCAGGCTCTCCCACCGCGGGGCCCGCCTTGCCCACCGGCCCTCACTGCACAGCTGGGGCACCTCGGCCCGCAGCCGGCTCACGGCTTCCCCCGACACACGCCGGGCTACGGGCTGCTCCCGGCCCCCACGCCGCTCCCACAGCCCCACACACCTTCCACGCACACCCGTGGGGGCTCCGGCCCCCTCACGGTACCTCTCAAGCGCCACCCGCCTCGCGCCGCCAACAGCACCTGCTGCGCACTCCGCGGCGGGCGCGGACGTCAGACAGAGGGGGCGGAGGCGGGCGCGGAGAGGGCGGGCGCGTCACAAGCCCGGGAGGGGGGCGTGGCCAGGCGCGGGGCGTGGCCGCGTCCTCCGCCCAGGGAGTGGGCGCGTGAGGGGCGCGTGAGGGGCGCGCGG